>JAUEJJ010000021.1:4221226-4277651 GCA_032164275.1 Synergus coniferae | reverse complement strand
TAAGACAGATTTTCCTATAATGGAATTTTCTTTCTCAAAGGATGATCAAGGTACAAACTTTCATAAAAGTGTCAAGCAATTTTTTTCTCATTAGCCTTTTTCTAGCCGCATATAATAACAATACAGACTTTGTTGGTTCGTTACATGACAAGAGAGAGCCGGTTAGCGAAGTAATAATTACTTCCGCTATGCATCGTAATCATCAGGTTAATGAGAAACATTACTCTTCGAGAACTTGACGTCTTCCACAACTATAAATGATGTTGTCAATTTGAACCTCGATCCCTTTGAAAACAAGAGAGTTCTCCCGGCTCCCATGCAGTTTCTGATCATGTCTAAGAGATTGGTTCTTAAGTAGAACGAGATAATATCTCATTTTGTGAGATACCCAGCAGCTGTGGATAAAATGAGAAGAAACATTTAATTTTCAGGACTAGGAGATACACGAGAGGTCGATCACTCCTTCCTTTTTCCTCTTTCTTTCCTGTTTTCTTTTAGGATCGAATCAAAGTATAAAATTGACTCTGTGACTGTTACGTTGCACATAATTTAAACAATTTTTTATTTAAACCATATATAATTGAATGATTTAACATTTTCAACCTCTTCAAATGAAAAAATTCTTTTTACGTTCTTTTTAGATAAAAAGAGGATAAAGCTGGCTACCTGTGTAAAAAGGAAGATACCAATATGGAGATCGTTTGCACGTCTGCTCCTGGGGTTTGGAAATCTAGAATGTCCCCTTTACATTCTTCTTTTTCCAACTGAAGGTTCCCCCAATCTCTTTTATAGAATTGCACGATATAATCATGGCGAAAGCACCAATGACCTTTCATCGCCTAATCGACGAACGTTTTTCCTGAACGTGACCAAACTCTTTCCATGATCAAAGCTCTCCCCTCGTTTTCATTGTTTCTTATTAAGTCACACCACTAGGGGAGTATCAAAGACTTAATACCGAGCAATAAAATCATTCCTATCATAGATTCTTATTATCTATTGTGATTTAAGATAAGCAAAAAACGTATTACTCTTAAGGGCATGTGGTAATTACCATAAAAGCAAATTTATTTTCCCCAACTTTACGCTCGCAATAATAAATATTTTTTGCTAAAACTAGGCCACTTACCTCTGTTTCGTTTAGACGAACGTATATGGCCTAGTTTTAGTAAAACATATTTATTATTGCGAGCTTAAAGTTGCGGAAAATAAATTGCTCTTATGGTAAAGTATCACATGCCCTTAAGAATAAGTGTTATGTAGACTTGATATGTAGAATTAATACTTGAATCGACATCGCACATTTAAATGTAAATGGGTAAATGGGTTCTAGGAAAATTAGAATTGCAGTATCTAGAGCGAGTTTGGAACTTTTAATATATATATATACATATATATTCACTTTGTAAATAGCATAAACGGACTATGTGCATTTCTGCAATATGTGTGATAAACGAGATGTATATATAGTTAGAGTGCTCCAGGTGTACCTTTCGGTCAGTGAATCGTTATGGATTTCAGTTTGATCTCCCTGAATTCATAACGAACAGTAACATAGGAGAGGTTATAAAAATGGGAATTTCATTTGGTTCATTTCTGCGAACTAGGGGCATTTTTATATGCATTATTTGACTTAACAATAATGCATCTACATGAATGCATAAATAATTGCATTTTAGGCTTCCAAGTTCCAACTATTTGAACTGAAAAGCATTCAGTGAATTTTCAATTTTCATCGTTATATAGTTCCAAACTGTTGATACTTTACAATAGTATAATAATATTTTCTTGGTGTGTTCAGCTATGAATAATTGGCTCTTTCAGAGTTGGACATGCTCCATAGAGTTTAGAGCATAGATGAGAGAGAAACTGCACCTCACAGAGGATCTAAGGAACGTTATACTGTTGGTCTTTGAAGTCTGGCCTTATAAGGATGAGCGGCGAAGCTTATTGACGCCACTGCTGACTTACTGGTATTACGTGTACCTAACTTATGGTAGTGTCGGTCCACAAGAATAACGCCGCAGCATCTTAATTAAGCAGATAATGACAAAAATAAATTATATATCATATAATTTTTGAACTCTTTGACATCTCTTGAAATCCTTTGAAATCTCTTAAAATCACTTCAAATCTTTTGCAATCCTTTAATGTCTCTTTAAAATTTCTTTTAATTCTATGAAAACTTCCGTTTTTTAATTATATTCCCTATCATTGCCCAGTTTCCCAGTCAAATTGCTATCTTGGTAATTTCCAATGTCGAAACTAAATAATTTATTTTTAATTACAATTTAAACTCGATCTTTCAAGACCATACATACTGCATTATAGCATACGGTCTGGTTATTTCGAAAGTGGCTAAATACAAATGGAACCTGCAGACATAATTCCGAGGCAATACGGCTTGAAAGCCAAGCTTTGTAAACCTTGAAGGGTCTCTCCTTGCAGTCGAAAACAGGCAACGGTAGTGCTTTGCGTAACGTTCTCAAGTTCTAATGATCAGTCTATCGTACTTATGTGGTTACATTTGTGCTAATGTTTAGGTCAAAGAGAAGCTAAGCTTCAGTTCCATGAACAATTTCTGTAATATCTGCAGCACACATGAAGAGACTCGATTCTCACAGACGTTTGTTCGATTTCTCCCTCATATTCCGAAATAAACGGCCCTCTGCTCGCCTCGTTGAGCGCCATTACTGTGTCCCGGGGGCCAAAACTTTACGAAAAATGGTGAAATTTATGCTTTCCCGCAGAACTTAACCCCGCTCTTCTCAGGAGTTTGGAAATTATTTGCCATACGACCTATTGTCCCGCGAGCTATTTATTATTATCCCCTGTCGAGTTCCTGCTGGTCGAGTATATTGCGCTTCAGTGGAGAATCTTACACCTTCTTCGCCAATTTCGTATGGCTATGGTGTCCTGCACACGTTTCTTCACTAACTTCCAACTCTGCCAATGAAGTTTTCAAGTTCTGGGAATACGTGCACTATCTATGGAGTGAAGTATTATTTTTTTAACTGGCTCACTCGTAGATAAAGTTTGGCTCACTCTAATCGAGTGCGAAAATTGAAAAATATCTTAGAACGAAGAAGGAAGATTATATATAACTAATTAATTATTAGTTTTAATTTCAAAGATTCCTTATCGCAAATTCAGTAGAAATGTACAATACATGTAAGATTCAGTAGAAAAAGTTGACTGCAACCAGACAGTAGACAGAATACAGTGCAAAATAATGTCTGACTACAGCCAACTTTGTCTACTGAATCTTCAGGACTGTAACAAGTGCTGTACATACATTTCAACTGAATTCTTTTAAGAATCACAGCAGTGAATAGGAATTACTCCTGATTTAATAGGAATTATTCCTCATTCGTAGATAAAGTTTTGGCTCACTATAATCGAGTACGAAAATTGAAAAATCTCTTAGAACGAAGAAAAAAGATTATATATAACTAATTAATTATTAATTTTAATTTCAAAGATTCCTTTTCGTGAATAAAAATTCGAAAGACAAACAATGTCATATTTACAAATTCCTTTTATACGCATAGTAAAATGATTATATTCCTACAGTCAGATTTTCCTACACTAAATTCCTCGAATCCCGCCCTTAATTAAACTCGGCAATAACTTGCTCATGAAAACATGGGAAATTGACTGTAATAAATGTGCCAGATTCATTGTTCGCGTATTAGCTCAGCGTTCTGTAATATTCCTATTTCCGATCAAACAAACTTCAATATGGATTCTAAGTTAGTTGAAACGTAAATTATTCATTTAAATGCAATTTTTCTTTATAAAAAGTCAATAGCTATAATAGAGCAAATTAAAAGTTTTCATACAGGGTGTCCATAAATATATTTCCAAAAGTATTTAACTATTATTTCCTCAGATGGCCCTGTGATCATTAATGTCATATAATTGTAAAAAGTAGATAGTCTGAGTTTTATAGCCAAACGATTAATTTCGGAAATATACTTATGGACACCCTGTACTTTGATGATATATCTTTGAAAGGATCTCTGAATTGTTTGCAGGGTTAAATTCCGCCCGTTGAGGTTGCGATAGTCTCGTGTCTGCAATCGAGCGAGCATTTGATAACCGGGATAGCATTCTGCATGACGATACACTTTGGTGGTAGGTTTTGCACGCTTGATGCAGAAATATACCCTTACCTTGGTGTATTGATAAATGTGGAGTATGGATGGACTACATCGTTTGGGACGTGTCTGGATTAACAAATGAGTTATAGAATAACCTGAATGGACGATGAAGTAGCATTGTTTGCTCGTAGTGAGACCGACATAGTGAGCTTTACTACGCATACAGAAAAGCCGAATATACTCATAACGAATATATGTGTTCACGCAGAACTGGATGCTGCGGGCAACGTGTTCTAGCAATTAATATGAGGATCAAGGTACCTCCTTAATGAAGAATGCCGCTCAAACACACACACACTCACATACACACAGATGATTCCTTCATAAATCAAGGACCGTTCAGCGCAACTATGAATTACCTTTCGGTACCACCGACAGCCAAAGGTACCAACCTACCCATTCGAGGCGCATCACATGGGTTGCGCGCATTGGTGTGGAGCTTTCTATTGAGCCTCAGGCGAGAGAAGTGGGTCGTGAACTACTCTCGCGGGGTGGAAAAGGCGAGAGAATTGCAATCTGGAATTCTATTATTTAAAATATTTGCAAGAGGTGCATCTTATGCTTTCTGGAGCAAAGATAATTTGTTTACCTCTGTTAGATTTCCTACTCTTTCAAAAAAAGAGATAATGATGAAGTAATCTCTCGAATTAAATTTTTTATGGACCTTTTACTTTACCCTGACAAAAATCCTATCAGGGTTGCCACAGACCTTGAAATCCTTGAAATCCTTGAAAAATCAGGGGGAAAAAAAAGGGTCAGGGAAATCAGTGAAAAGTCAGCGAATTTTGAAATGGATCAGGAAATTTTTTTAAAATCGCTGACAAATTTTATGTTTTGTCAAAGTTTTATCATCAACTTGTAATAAATTGGAAGAAAAAAAACTGCGTCTGATTGACACCCCCTACTGTGTTCTTTTTTGTGTTGAAAAGTCAGGGATTTTTGAAAAAAGGAAAAAAGGGGAAAAGACAGGGAAATTAAAAATGGAAAGTCTGTGTCAGCCCTGCCTATGGAAACCGACAGTGTTTGACAGTAACCATTCAGATGCATCTGTTGAGTGTCAAACACTGAAATCCAAAGAGAGTAAATCCTCATGTGAATTTCTACACGGATTTTATACATCATATTCATATAGTGTAAATTGAACACCCTGGTTGTAGAACGGGATTGAATATATGATAGATTTAATCATATTATAGAATTCTATACCGTAATGCTTCAATTTTGAGAGTAACAACTATTGAAAGCCTAAAAAATTGTTTAAAATTCTCTACCAGCTGATAAGTTAGATCCTCTATGATATAAATTTCTTTTTACTTCCTCAAAAAGAAATGAATTACTTGTATGCCTATGTAAAAATATGATGTATTATAAAGTAATAAAATTTTTCCAACCTTGAAAGAATTCATGTTTGATGTCTCTCTAGTTTCAGCTATTTCTCAATGTAAAAATGCTCTTCCCTCTCCTTCAATTTACTTTAGATAGCTACTAGTAACTTTAAAACGTTTTGGTTTTATCACTCATAACATTTTTATTTTTTGACTTCAAATCGTAAAAAAGTATTTTTATGATTCCTTTTTAATTTTACTACATTTTATTTATGACGCTCTTAATAAATGAATACTTTCAACAACAAAAAAAGTAATAAAAAATTAGTCATTGTAGAAGCACAATTAGATCAATTGTATCAGTTGCACATGGGTCAATTGATTAAATAAATAATGAAATTTATTCAGCATCCAGATCTACAACATAAATGCAATTCGAAAGTATGCTCTGTCTGAACGCTGCTTTTGAATTTTTCATAGAGTTCGTTGAAATTCAAAGCTTATATTCGATATTGTTTCGAGCTTTCAAGTTTCTTGCTCTCTAAATATGTAGACACTTTCAAAAAAGATGCTTTGTATTCTAGTATTTCTTTGCTCCATAAAAATCAATTGAAATCTTACAAAATTTATATTATAATAAAATCTATCCATCACTCACTATTAAAAAATCATAAATTTTCACAAAATTCCTAAAAACACTTTATAAAAAATTTTGTAAACAAATTTCCCTGTTCTTAATTTGAAAGTCTCTTTTAGTTTGATGTTTTTCTTCTCTGATTCAAAATTGATGTTCAAACTTGGATCATCAAGAACACATAACTGTCTCGTTACACTAGATATTCTAATACAAACAAGCTGGATACAGATTTCCTTCTGCAAGTGGAGCAAACAGCTACTGAATGACAAAATCTGACCAAGTTGTGTGGCAAACCAATTCTTCTAGATACTTTATAGTTCTGGCAACTTATTTCAAAAAGTTTGAGTAAACTACTTTCGGAAATGACAGTCCTTAATACTTTGCTCAAAGCTTAGTTTTGAGCGACATACTGTCTGTCGTCATGATTCAGATGATCAAAATAGCGATTGATTCGTCAAATTAATTTGTAATTAAAAATATATTTAATTTATTCTTCGAACTTCTCAATAATTTGATAACTGGTCAAAAATTCTTAGTTGGAGATTGATGTTCCAATAGTTCCTTTGAATTAAGAATGAAAATATTTTGTATCGATGGCAGCCATCAAGAATGCTATCTGGCGAAAGAATGAAGTGGATGTGAGATCATTTCTTCTGTACGTCATCGAGTCACGAAAACATAAAACACACTGTACAGGTTTCCGTATCCCGTTGTAGATCACTGAAACGTGGTCTGAATTGAGATAACGTGTTCCAAGACTTTTCTGGACAATACGTGGTGTAAGATTGCAACCCTTTGGTATAAAATGTAATAATATTGGTTTTCATTTGTACGAGACTTGCCAACTAAAATGAGGAATTTGCGAGTTTTCAATTGAAATTGAATGTGGTGTATATTTAAAATATGAGCCACAACATGAAATTTTGCATTATCTAAAATGAAATTAGTCCTCTTCAGTTCAAGTAATATATTACTTGAATTGAAAAGGACTGACATTTTTGTCAAAAAAGAAATTTTTGACTGAGAAAGGCAACTTTCATTTATCCGGAATGTCGTCTTGTCGAGTACGTTAGCTATAATCCAAGCTGCCACTTGAAGATTTCGAGTCTCGGAAAGGATATTTCGATCTGGTTTCAATAGGCCTCGATATATGTATGATACTAGAGATCCAGAGATTCTCAATATTCTCGAAAAGTCAAAAGGGGAACGGGTTTGAATCGCTGCTCCTTTTCTACATCCACGTTCAGAAGAGGGTTTATGGTCTATAGAATAAAGTCGTGTTACAGAACAGCCTAATAATTTCCGTAGCTCAATCGTATAACAGAATAGGGGCTCCCAGAGGTGATTGCTGAGAATATGTATCGATATCGCGGGAGCTTGGCTCTACGGGCTCCGGGGGGATCTATAGCAATTCGATACGAAAGGAAGTGGTTGTTTCTATATCCGCATCGGTGCTGAAAGTAAGTACCATTGTACGTATATCTCCGAGTGGGATCTTCGATTGTCTTTTATTTTTCTCTATTCGTATGGGCTTACATACGTTGCTTGGACGAAACCCCTAAAGAATCGCTATATCCATGTCCGCACACGAGTTGCTGCTTACGGAAGTCTCTCGTAATTTCTCCAACGAGAAACGGATGTGGCACATGTGCGCGTTTCAGACAAATAGATATTGTTCTTGAAATTACATTTCGCTCGATTTCGCCTGCAAACATCACTTACTTAATCGACAAAATAGGAAAAGTTTGTAAAATAAAATGATATGCAGATTCAATTCCTCTTTCCTGTAAAAATTTCACTCATGTAAATTTGTACACTCTGCATATACGAAAAAGCCAATATCCTTTGAATATTGAAAGATAAATACACAACTTTTCTAACGAAATACGAAACTATGTGTGAATTTTGAATTTTAAATGATGAGCTTAATCGAGAAGCTTTAAAGATATATTTCGGCCACTCAGCTATCCAGGGACCAGCTTTTCAATTAACTATTCTTAATCTGTAAAATATTAATGCCCTTTGCGAAGTTGTAGGCGATGAGGGAAGCGACGCGGCTGGTGTGGATCCGGAAGTGCAGATACCAGATGGAGAGTATGGGGGTGCCAAGAGTAAAAGTCTTGGAATAGAACGAGGCAAGGTTCTGCGACGATCCAGTCGGATCCAGTCATCGGTATCGTTGAAATTGAATTTCACGAACCGATTAGGCCGGATACCCGGTACAGTCGAGGAAAGAGGACTTGGAGAGCATCTCGAATACGTGCTGGAATACGAAGGTACATGTATCGATTTGTACTCCTTGTATCTACTATATACCCTTCCTTTGCATCACATCAAATCTACCCTGTGCATATCCCTACATGTACATACATATATGCTATGAAATGCATGTATATATGAATAAATGTCTTCATATCCATATAAGTTGTTAAGGATTCACCTATAGAATCCTTTATTCAGAATCATATATTCGGAATTTGGTTTCATACTGAAAAAGAATCTCATAAACAGGAGAACCAGTTTTCACGACTAATATCTTCTTCTCTGCACATCACCGAGTGAACGATCCTAACGCTTATATCCAGCACTAAATCCAAATCGAATTGAGAAGGTTGCTGGTCAATCAGAATACGAGTCTGACTTGAATATAAATTTTGCGTTGGGCAATGGTCAATTACTGTCGTTCGCTCAACCGAAAATTCCAATGCCAACTATCTGTGGCAGTGCAATTTTAAAATTAGATTTTAAACTGTAACTCTTTTAGTTGAAATTTCTTATGAGTCCAAAACAAATGATGGTGAGAAATTTTGAACATATACCATTCATTTTATATATTTTTTCAAAAGGAATTTCAGGATTATTTTGTTTTTCTTCTTACAACTTCAAGTCATTCAATTAAGGCCAATCAGGTTTGCAACAATAATCTATGTCAGAGTTTCGAGACATTTCGTTACACCACCTTTTTTTAGAGAGGATAATTTTATTGTCGTATACAGGGTAAATTGTTACCAATTACCAAGGCGATTATATTGTCCGCAGTAATTGGTACCATTTATCGGACATACAAGTAAGACATCATTTACTTATGAAATGAATGGTATTTCTTCAGTTTTGCTATTATTTGAATTAAATTAAATTATAATAAAAGACATTGAAAAGCATTAAATTTCAATAATTGACATTCACATTACCAAGCAAAATCTAATTTTCACATGAGGTAAATTTGCAAGTATATAATCCTCATTATTAATCACGTAATTCTAGCACCCATTGTAAAACGTAGCTACTGCGAATCACTGGATATGAAGTATACTAGCAGAGTTTGCTAAATGTCAGTCATATGACTGATATGCATCTAAAAGGGAAGCAAATTATTCCTAAAGAGAGGCAACAAAAAAAGCAAATGAGAGAAACAAAGCAACAAAGAGTGACAAAAAAGTAGAAAAGAGATGAAGATGTAAAGAAAAGGAAGAGCCTTTTACATTTTTCACACAGCTGGCATTTGTGAAAGCACACTGGTAGTGCTTTTGTGTGAGAATTACTATCATAAAAACAATTTTTCAACCAATAACTTCGAATACTATCCTTTCTTTAGATTTCGAATTTCATTCAAATGTCAAATATTTTAACACTCAAAAGAACGAAAATTCAACTCAAGAATCAGGAGTGATCTATTTCTATATAATAAATAAATAAATATATATATATTATATATATTTATATATATATTACTTACAAAAGATTACATATACCATATCTTTAGAAGAAATATTGGTTATATAAAGTTAAGTTTAGTTAAAGTCTGTTGTTATCAAATTTTTTAAAAATACGCTTTATAAAACCACGCTTGTTAATAAATATTGTTAGACAAATAAAAGTCTTTTATCAACACAAAAGCGATAAAAATTAAACTACTGTCTGTTTTAAAACGTATATCGATGGCTTCGTTCAATTCCAAACTCGTTATGTATTTATTATAGAATAAACAATATTTTCTGCTGCCCAAAGTTTTTGCATTGGTATATAACAAAATACACTTCAATTATTTGCAAAATCTGTATGCATTCAATCAAAACATACAATTGCAATGTCGATACAGTTTGCAATCAACTGAATATTTTGTAAAAAAAAAAAAACAAAAAAAACAGATAAAACAATTGATCTTTTTAGATCCATTGATTCACTGAATAGATAAAAATTATTGAATGATCGATTGAGATAAAAAGGATGGTCACTCACCAAAAAGGCGACCGGCGCTAACAACATCGATGATTAACCAAACAAGGTAAGCACAAATAATCCCTTTGTTTTTCCAAGCATCCATGCTGACGGAAGTTTTATTACACCACCATTTAATTTTATCAGCACCGATTCGAGGTATGAGGGTTCTTCCAACAAAGTGGTTCACATTCTAACGTATTTAAATTAACGCATGGCTGTACATTGCACCACTTGCCAGAGTTAAGAGATACGAAGTGCCCACCACTATCGTTCACATTATTCACCAAATTCATTTGCACTCACTGTTCCTCAGTCTCACGCTAATTGTCCGCTGATTGTTTCTATTCAAAAGTCATCTCTTCTCAAAACCTACAATTCTAGATACAATCCACAAGCAAGTCAACCATCAATTATTGATAAACAATCTTCAATTTTCAATCTAACTTTCTAATGCAAGACTACAATTTTTCATTTTCAGGCAAGATCGAAATCCATTCTTTAATTGGAGAACACTGGAGAATACTGGAGAACATTGGAAAACCAGTTCCTATTGAATTCTTATTTCAGCAATTGGATGAGAGCTTTTTCATTTCTTTTTTGTGTATTCAGCTGTAGAAAGTTTTGGCCAGCCTACTCTCGATTGATGCTTCAGGTATTGAAAGGGCTTTTCCGTGATTAAAAGTCCATGGGATCCGATTCACTTGCGTTTCGAAATTTGCATCGAGAGGAGCTTTCTGCAAAATTAATCGCGCTGTCCCACTGGGGGCATCATCGATGGACGAAGTTTTGAATTGTATAGTACGGTGTACTCGGGGGTGGTTCTCCCCTTCTGGGAGAGATTAAGAGAACGGAGGTTACATAAACAAGAGAGAAGAAGCATATAGGTTAATTATCCATGCGCGGCAGAATCACGATGGTGTGTCGTTATATCAACGATGCGATACACTTGTTGCGGACGACTAATTCCTCTCTTGGAAGAATAGAACCTGGGGGAAAGTCTCTCATACACGAAAATCAAGTTTCTAAATTTTAGTCACTTCCTAAAGATTCACGCAAATCACTTTTCTCGCTCTCGGGACGGGATCTTTTGGATCTGGGAAACTGAAACAGAACATCTTTCTTTTTATTCTTTCTCAAAAAAAAAAAAAAAAACATGTGAACAATTATCAGATTAATTAGTGTGAAAGAGATTTCAGAGGTTGCATTGTTTATTTCAATGAAAAGATGATCACTCTGATTTAAAGTTTAAGCAACTCTTTAAACAACTCTTCTATCAAATAGAGAGAGTTGAAATTACATAGAGAAGGTTTATCCGAGAATGATACATATTCAAAGGGTTTGGAAATGAAGATGTGTAGATATTTTTAAGCGAGAGATGCTGGACAAAGAAAAGTTTGCGATAGTATTATTCTTTATTGTACTCTTCTGACAGTGAAGACTAAATCGCACAAAACTTGGGATCCCTTTTTCTCTACTTTTCGACGTCTTGAATCAAGATATCCGTTCCGGATGTGGCGGAGCCTGGACTATAAGCAAGATATCGTGACGGAAGATGAATGTAGTACGAAACTGAAGGCAAAGAAGAAGAATCAGAGAAGGAAATAAAAGATAGAGGAAAAAGAAGACGAGAAACCAAAGATATCAGATGCCATTTTCGCATAATGATACTGATGATAATAGTATTGTGTCGAACTGTTATGAATTTATGAAAACAATTTTAATTTGACGATAACTGCTATGCAGAACTAAAGTTTGAAAATGAAGAATTGAAGAAAAGCGGAAGATTCAGTTTAAGCACCTTTTTTAGGAGCCGATTTCGCGTCTTGATCGGAAAAATATCTTTTATGGAGGAGCTGCAAGAAGCGTCGCGACGCTGCGCGTCCCGCGGAATCTCGATCCGCACTGGCACGCCATCGAGCGTTGAGAAACTTCACCATTCCCTACTCTGACACCCACAAAGCTGCCACCCTCTACCTCACCCCTTTTCCGGATTGCACCCCGAGCCTTTCCCACCCCCAAGACCACCGGTACGACTACCCCCAGCCTTCCCAGCCTAGTCTTCTGCCAACGGACTTCATGCGCATGATGGGACAGAGTGGGACAGAGGGTAGCGCGCGAGCGCAAGGGGGTCTTTGAATCTTTGCTTCTTTGGGTCGAGGCAAGGTTGCATTTACAATAGGACTTGAAAATTTCATAGTCCTCATATTTACGCGCTTTCTTCCTTAAGGGTATATAGAAATTATCATATGAACAAATTTAGATTAACCGAGGTTTTTCCACAATTTTTACTTTTTCAAAAAAATAATTGTACAGCCGTAAAGAACGTGAACGGACGACTGTGCATTATTATTTTTTATTTAAAGTAAAAACTGTAAAAAAAAACCCGGACAATCTAAATTTGCTCATATGGTAATTACCACATTTCCTAGTTACACATTTTTCTAAACGTGCTGATGTAAGGGCAAAAACGTGTGAATGTAACAACTACGAAATTTGCTGTTCCTATTGTAGACACAGCCTGAAAGGAGCAAACAAATAGATATGGATAAAAGATAAGCCTGAAGATTAGTCAAATTCCCAAGCAAAAAAAATTGTGCAAAAAACAGTAAATAGTTCTAAATTAGAAGTCATTACATGGAAATTTATGGCAGAGTCTAAATGCACTTTACGTATGAGTCAATTTTTGTAAACTGTTTTCAAGTTTTCTTTAAAAAAAACTTTTTTTTTACTAATCAATTCAACTGCGTTTTTTAATTTAAATATATTTTATATTAAAAATCTTACCTTTTTCAGCCACAGCATTCTTCAAGTGAATAGCAGCATGACGAACAAACAAGAAAGCGTGGCTTCAGAAAAATTGCGGTCCATTAGATAAATTTCAATCAAAGAGTGCGTGGTGAAATTGATTTCGGATAAAAGCGTATGCGAAACGAAGTTTCAGTTTTATATTTAGTACTTGATTGTACATCGTCTGAAAAGAATGAAAAGAATTATAACCAACTGGAAAATATTGGACAATTTTCTCGAGGAAGTATATACTAATGTATAACGATTATCAAACTTATGTAAGTACCTTTCGGCTTTAATTAAGTTAAACTATTGAAATAAAAAGTGTTTGGTTCTATATTTTAAGAAACTTACATTTGTTTGAGCGTTTATGTTCTGGTATTTATGAAAGGGCAGCTCCCGTTCCTTTCAAATTTATGAACGTTTTGTACAATCCATATTAAAATTAATTCTGGAAACATCTTTTTCAACCATTTTACCAACTTTTATGGCTTCAGTTAAATCGTACGTTCAGATTTGTATAACGAGGTGATATATTTATCGAGGTCTAGTTTAAAACAAGACTTTTTCGTCAGTTCTGTTAATAAAGTCCTGGGACATCTGAAAAATGAAAAACGGTTGTTAATTATTTATGTTAAATAAATAAAAGAATTGAGTCTTCTAAAGTACATAGGTATATGTAGTATTAAGTGTCTTCTAAAAGTACATAGGTATATCGCTTTTGTAATTTTAACTAATTCAACTAAAAATAAATATCGTATAAAATGTAACTACCATTTTTTCCCCAGACAGAATAAAGTAATTTTCAGTCGATTAATTCCTTGGTATAAACTGTATCAGAACCATATTCCAGAGCAAGAAGACATTTTAATAGAGTGTGAAAAATATCCAACACGCAATATTTTTTCCAGTCGGTCGAATGAAATCAACAAAATCTCTGCACGGAAAATCTTGCTTCAACACGCACATTGATAGAAAAAACGTATTAACCTCCAAAAATCTTAACTCATCACACTTTTCACCACTTCTAATAACCGAATTACCGAACACTTCGCAAAAACAGACTTTCACGTAAACACACTAAATAAAGAAACAATTCGACTCGAAACTAAAAAAAAACGCAATCATAAGAATGACCTTAGGCATGACCGTTAGGAGTGTTAGGACTGTTAGTAAATACAAAGTCGGGAAAGGGTCGTTGGACCCAGAAACAATATCACATGTTTAAACATGTTTTGGAATATTATTCAGTAAGTATTTCTTTAGTAAAACGGTAATATTTGAAGAGTGTTGAAGGACAGTGTTAAAAATCATTTCTCTACCTAAATACCTATCTTAAAAATGCCGCAACCGCGAAAAAGACACTGTGCGCAACTCTATGCCAGTGTTTTCTGCGCGGGCAGTGCGCGTTGTCCGCGTTGACTTCCCATTGGAGAAATTCTGCCATTAGCTGTTATCTGGCGCGCGATTCAAAATCGAATTAAATTAATTAGATTTTGAATCGCGCGCCTAATTTTGAACAATAGGAAAATTTCTCCAACAGTAGGTAGGTAGGTCTAGCCGGTGTGCGGTAAGTGTCAAAAAGATGCGCGCACAGGCTGCGTCGAACACTTATTATTGTTGCTTATTGTCTGGTGCTTAATAACAGCTTCGTTTTTCGTGTGTTTTCGTGATTTTAGTGTAATTGATATCATATAACGAGTAAGTAATAAAATATTTATAATTAGAAATATTCTATGCATAATTTATATATATATATATAAAACAATTAATAAGTTTATATTGGAGAGCATAAGACGAAAAACAAACGTCATTCATTTTCTAACCTCAAAATTAGTGTTTTACGTTCTAAATACGTTTTCTTTTACTTCCAAAATAAATTTTCTACTTATAAAATCTTAATATAAAACTTGCTCTTCTTACAATATTTGATTTGCTTCGTTTTTTACGGGACTGATTGATTAATTAACTGAACTCAGATTTTCTTGTACTAAGTTTAACTGGTATAACTAAACAAGAATTTTCATTACAGCCAAGCATAATGTCGAATCCCTTGGCAAATGTTCCTGTCTCGGTGATTTTAAAAAATAAAAGTCAATTTGAAGATGAACCTAAAAAGAAAAGCAGAGAAGATTGGAGAAAGGCGAAAGAGTTGGAGGAAGCCAGGAAAGCTGGAACTGCACCAGCTGCGGTCGACGAAGAGGGAAAGGACATTAATCCTCACATACCTCAATACATCAGTTCTACTCCATGGTATTTTGGAGCATCGGTAAAAAAATCATGTTTCTATCATTCGATGCCTTCTCTACCTAAAACCATCAATTGTTTTTTTACTTTCAACCCTAGAGTTAAAAGTGTTTCTTTCACACCGCTGTGAAGGTATCGAAAGTCGAATTTTAAATTTAGATGTTATGAAAATGGTTATTTTTTCGATTTAATGTAGTTTTTTTTTATGGTTTACTGATGTTTTATTTATTCAACAGGGACCAACATTAAAGCATCAGAGACCCCAGCCTGAGAAACAAAAAGAATTTAGTCGTATCGACGAGTGGTATATCCGGGGTGTTCAATCAAATCGAGCAACTAGATTTCGCAAAGGTGCATGTGAAAATTGTGGGGCGATGGGTCATAAACGCAAAGATTGCTTTGAAAGACCTAGGAAAATTCTCGCAAAATATACGCAATCTAATCTTGCCGCTGACGACGTCCAACAACCTGATCTTTCTCTTGATTATGATGCCAAACGAGACAGATGGGCCGGATACGACCCCTCAAAGCATCGAGAAACTGTCGAGGAGTATTATCAAAAAATCGAAGAAGAAAAGAAAAAACTGCGAGCAAAGAAGTTAAACGCGGGAGAAGTCGACGATGAAGGTTCCGATAAAGACGAGGACAAATACGTCGATGAAGTCGATATGCCTGGAACAAAAGTCGATTCCAAACAAAGAATTACCGTAAGAAATTTAAGAATAAGAGAGGATACGGCAAAGTACCTTCGTAATTTGAATCCCAATTCCGCGTATTATGATCCCAAAACCCGTTCTATGCGAGACAATCCTTACGCTGGAACTGATAGAGAGTAAGTTCATAATTTAGTTGCAATTTCTTTTTTTCTCTACTTTTTTAAAAAATTTAGAAAGACATTAAGACATATTTCATTCAAACAATACAAAAATGTTTATAATGCCTCTATTAAAAAATAATGTAGTGATTTAAATTATTTCTTTATTTTCAGAGTGGATTACCAAGGTGAGAACTTTGCTCGTTTTTCGGGAGACACAAAAGAACACGCAAACGCCCAAATATTTGCATGGGATGCTTCCCAGCGTGGTTTGGACGTGCATCTTCTAGGAGAACCCACGAAACTTGAACTTTTAAAAAAAGAGTTTGATAAAAATAAAGACACCATAAAAAATAAAGCTAGAGACAGTATAATAAAAACCTACGGAGGTGAGGAACACCTTAATGCTCCACCAGCTCCTCTCCTTCTAGCACAGACAGAAGAATACATTGTTTATTCTCGAGACGGAAAAATTCTCAGAGGCCAAGAACGTCCTGTATGTCGTTCAAAATACGAAGAGGACATTTTCCCAAACAATCACAAATCTGTTTGGGGATCTTATTGGCATGCAGGAAGGTGGGGTTATCAGTGTTGTCACGCTTTTATCAAAAATTCTTACTGTACTGGAGAATCTGGGAAACAGGCTGCTGAAATGGCAAATGCTGTTGAAAATAAAGAAGCTTCCCAAGCTTCGATAGGAGAAGACGAAAATTCCGAAAAAATCACTAAGGTTGACAATAGTGAGAAAGAATCCTCAAGCAGCAGTGATGAATCTTCTGATGAGGATAAGAGAAGCAAAACTGAGAGAAAGATTGACAAAGAGAAGAAGAAGAACAAAAAGAAGAGGCGTAAAGAAAAGTTGAGAGAGAAAAAGAAGAGCAAAGAAACCGATAAACTGCAAGAGGCTCTCAGAAAGGAGGAACAAAGCCAGAAAGAAGCTGAATTAATGCTACAATTGGGTGATAGAAAAAGAGCCTATCACAGCATGTATGAAGCTAAAGAACCCACAATTGAAGAAGTGGAAGCTTATAAAATTAAAAAAGCTCGTGAAGAGGATCCGATAGCGCATTTTGTGAATTAAATATTATTTAATTGAAATTCAATTCATAACTTTATTATTACTGTAGTTACATACTGTATATACGATTTTTAATTGTTAATTAAATATTAAAATTAAGTGACTATTAATGATTTATAGAATTAAATAAATCTCATAAATAACTGACTCATAAAATAAATTTACAACCTTTTATTTAAAATTTTCTGGCATGTGAAAATTCTTAATTTTAACAATTAAAAGTATTGGATATATCTGCCTAAATAATAAATATACATATTATAACTAGTTCATTTTATTATATTTCTCACTGACTTTTTCCTAGTTCTTTTAAAAAGAAAACAGTTATTTTTTTTACCGAGAAACTTCAACACGAATAATGTGAAACTTGCAAAGTTTTGTACAATATTTCATCTGAACTAGAAAACAAAATTTCAGAATTGATTTTGATCATCTTTCTGACCTTGATTCATTTTCTGTCTTAATATTAGTTCCATTGATATGACCAGTTTGATCCCTGACTACTCCGAGAAGAAATGGATCTCTAGGTCTGATATTTTGAGGTAAAGGAACTTTTGTCGTTTCTGTGTTTTCCGGCTTTATTTTTGGCGTTACGGTGAGTTTTTGCCTCAATTGGATCATCCCTGCAGGTTTGACATTGACTGAAACATGAAATATAATTTTTTAATAGCTTTATATACGAGGAGTAGATTTCTTGCAAGTTTAAACAAACGGATATTCTATGTAATGTTAACTAAAATCATTTTGAATTACCGATTTTATTGAAGCTAGTGCCATTTGAAGTACTAAACACACATGTTAGATTCCCTTTCGCCTCACGATGAATTGCTGTGTAACGTTCGCTTCCTACTTTTAACTTAGTTTTGTCGGTCAACGATAATATCTGTCCATTGAGAAGTTCTGGATTTATCTGCAAAAATGCAATACTTTATGATGTGACGTACACTATTAGGAAATCAAATAAAATTAAATGATATATCTCCGGACAAGCAATTAGAACTATTAGTTACAATAATTAAATTTAAATAAGTGAAAAATAAATCACACAGTAAATAACAAATTATCATTTTTGCATACCTTTTTTGGCATATCCATCAACCAGATTTCATCGTCATCACTAAGATCGTCTAAACTAAAAGTATTATCAATTGAAATAGGAATTAATCCTTCTATATTAACAAGTTCCTCCAGCTGCAATATACAAAATAAATTAGTATAAAAGCATGTCCCACCTTACATATGTTACGTTAATATTCTTTAGAATCAAATATTTCTATTTATTAAAAAAAAAAACAATCTAAAAACTTACATTGTGCGGCCTTGGCTCAGACATTGAACTGTTCGGCTCAATTTTTTGATAATAATCTCTCCCTGTTTCGTGTACGGCATTTTTCTCGGTTTTTTTCAAAATTCCCTTAGGAGTTTGATTAGGTTTCAAATATTTCGAAGTCGGTGTGGGAGGCTGGGCTTCAAGATTTAAGCTAATAGACATGCGAACTTTTTTCTCACGTACAGAATTCGAGTTATCATTAGAATCCATTATTACCATAGAGTCATTAATTTTTTCATTTAAATCAGAGGTTGAATCATCTAGATCATCTAAATTCAACTGATTCATTTAATTTTGCACTGTGTCCGATTTCATTCGTATACAAATACATATAACTTATTCAAAACGGACTTTATAAACGAAATCACTTTAAGAATCAGTGATCAGTTAAGTAAAAAATGTAATATTACATTTACCAAATTCAAAAAAAAATTCAATAATCGCTTCAATCACTTTTGTTAAAAAAGGAAAACTATTATTTTGAGGTTATAAATCCACGTGAAAGCCGAAAGGTGAAAACCAGTGAAAACATCGAAAACATTAACAGCGCCATTTTGTTTTTTATATGAATGCTATGAATATCATGAACTCCATCCTCCATGGTGGCAACGTACTTATAGCATCTGATTGGTTGCTATTGGCGCGCAGTTTAAAATTCTAATATATATACGTCAGTGTAGGTTAGGAATTTGTTGCCGTAGGAGAAATGAATTTTGTTGCCATAATTAAATTGTCCGGGCAAAACCATGGATGTAAGAATTAACGAGATGGAGTATTAAGTCCCACTTTTTTTGGCGTGATGGTACCAATATCTTTGATGGTACCTAAACCAGAGCCTAAACTTGTTACCTAGGTACATCGGTGGGATGTACGGAGGATAACTCAGGATTGGCTAGTGGAACGCGCATGAGCCGCGCGGGCCGCGCGTTATTTGAAAGGAAATGCTAAATATTATTTCTATGAAAGAAAAGTAGAATCTTTGCAAATAATAGAATAGACAATTATTATTTCACGTAAAAAGTAATGAACTTCATTTTCAAAGCATAATATTTATATTTTTTACTACTTTTTTCAAACGACATTGTACTTTACCAACGCAAACCAACAGGCCAATCACTGAATATCCTCCCTAGAGTGGGCGTGTCTACTTCATGCCCCTTACTTATGCCGAGCCTGACCTTGCAGTTTTTGATCAAGCCGATCAAGCCCTATATTTTGCCTATATTTCATGTTTCATGACTTTCATGCAGTCAAAGATGCAGTCAATCATACTTGATGATGCTTGATGACACTTGATCACTTGATGAACTTGATCATACTGCATGCCTGCTGCATACCGCATACAATCATACCATACATACATCCATATCCATGGGCAGCAAAACTCTGGCAAAACCATAACTAGTTGCCCTATAGGAGAGAGTCAAGTCAAAGATTTGAGTGTAATCAAAGATATTAGTGTAATTGGTAATTGTCATCTGATCGATGACAAGGAAGAACTCTGTAAGTAAAAACAAAGTAAAAACAAATACATCAATATCTTTGAATACATATCATATGTAAGTTTGATCTACCTAACCTCTGGTTTGATAACACGTAGTAAAAAGGAAGACTTTGTTCCCTTTCGTATTTTAATTTCTTTTTTAAAATAATTCCAGCGAGTGAAGAATTTTTATAAATTTTTATAACGATTAATTTCTCGAGATAAGCAATTTAATTTAGCTGAATATTGCAGTAAGTCCTTGTCTTGACATTTATTTCTTTTTGCGTCAATTTTGAACGATTTGTTAATGTTCTGAGATATTTTGCAAAAAATTCACAACTCTAGTGTGTTAAAATGGATACTTTTATCAAATTAAATAATCAAACTGCTGGAAGAGACAAGTTGATAAGGTTAGTATACATGCAGTTATTGCAGTTTAACTTTAGTTTAACCTTCGGTCCCCACACCTGGGTCTGTCAGCTAGACCCTGTCCTCAAATATTGGACAGGGTTTGATAGACCCAGGTGACAAAAATGTATTTATTATGATAAATTTATTTATTAATTACAGAGTTTTACAATATGGCAGTCGAGCATATTGGTTTTATGCTCAGAATAAAAACAGTGCCAATTATTCTGTAGATGTTTTGAAGAGTCTGGAATACACCTTCAGTTCATTCAGAAAACGTAACTATTTTTGCATCTATCTTGTACATTGATTAATATAAATTTTGAAATTATGATAATAACGAAATGGATTTTAATGTAGTTCAAACGATTCTTGTGCTTTCTATAAGTATAATCTTCAAGGATTGAATCTTATATATGTACATATCAATAATCTTAGTACATATATTATTTTACAGTTTTACGACTCGGAAGGTTCTTGGATAGTCTCCACGCCGCATTATCTACAGTTAAATATCCTGATGTCATCATAAGGATAACGTTAACGTTATCAAAAATCGCAAATGCCCTCTTCCTCTTAGCGGATCATATTCTTTGGATTGGTCGAGTAGGAATTGTACAAGTTGATGTTTCGAAATGGAGTTCGATATCCAACAGATATTGGTTAATGATGTTAACTATGAATTTATCAAGAGATTTTTACGAAATCCTTCAGATTTTAAAAGACAATCGTTCCAGTTTGATTTGGAGAAATGTCGGTTCCGTTGGAACTTCGAATTTTAATGTCTTAAAGTACTACAGTCAAGTTTTTAATCTTCTAAAGGAACGTACAGATGTTGTATCAGATACAATTAAAAACGGTTGCGATATTTTCATTCCATTAACTGCCTTAGGGTATACAAGATTAAGTCCTGGTACTATTGGATTATTAGGTGTTATTTCTTCTTTGGTAGGAATATACACCCTTGTGTATCCTTCCGCAAAATTGATACCTTCTTGAAATTAGTTTCTTAAGTTTTTGTTTTTAAATCAGAGTGTATTTATGAAAATAAGGATACTCTTCTATTGTAAAATGTGGAATAAGTGCTTTTGGTACAATGTACAACTTTGACGGTGGATGAAAATAATTTATTATTCTACAAATATTGCATCATAGCATGGGAAGATGTGTGTAAATATCGTCTGAAAACTTATCGGTTGATTTTAAAGGTTTAACAAGTATGTTAATTTTGTATAAAATTTCTAGAATAAACGATATTTTTCATATGATTCTGTCTCTTTGGTTTTAATTATATTTTAAGAAAATTATTTATTTTATCTGTGGTCGATAAAAAATATTATTAATGGCTAGAATTCATTTTGAATTAAAAATAATTATATTATTTAAGTTTCGCGCGAAAATGAAAACCTGAAATAGAAAAAGCGCGAAATTCAAATTGCGGTACGTGGGATTTATCAAAATATAAATAACACTTTTGTTCACCAAATACATTATTTTTTACCTATTTCGATGCTTCAAATTATTAAAAGAAATCTTAAAGTACACTTAAATATCATTATTCAACATTAAGAACCTTCATTCTTTCTAATTTAACTGTTTTAACTCCACAATGTTTGTCTATTTATTTACATAAAAACAAAACGTCATTTTGCCACCTAACGACTGTTTCTAGAACTGTCCAGAATTCATAAATTCATCGCCACGCGTAAAGTGTATATTTGTGTGCGTGAGCTGTGAGGAACATTTGTAATTTGAAGCGAGAGTATACGGTGTGCTCGGTACACTCATTTTTTGTGCCGAATTTTCCACATTTACTCTGAATTTATATAGAATAAAAACAGTGGTGAAATCTTTCTACAATTTTGTGCGCGTGTGTAACGAATCCTCGCGGAAAAAAAGCTAAGCAAAAACGAGAGTTCAAAGCAGCGGGTTCGTAAAATGGCGGTGATTGGTGGTGAGCGGTAGAGAGGAAGAAGATCGCACTCGGTCCACGCTCAAGTTTTGTTTTGGTTGCCAATCCGGGTCCGTTTCCGACAGATTTTGAGACCTGCCACAAGGCACTGCCAAGGCGGACGGCTTTTTGCAATTTTTTCCTCCATTTTCGATAGTGAATAATCCTCGAGGCTGATCACAAATACGAATTTGTGCTTCGGAGGGTGAGGACCATTGGTCCGTGATCGGGATCCTATTCCGTTTTGAGTCGAACGCGATGCCCGTGACATATATTTCCAAGATTCCTGTCAACCCTAAAGGGAATAAGAGTACAAAGGACGAAAGCGTTGCATTCAGAAAAAGGAACGCAAGTCTCGACAAGGTCATCTCTGGGTGAGTGATTTTTTATTTAGGTATTGAAACTGATTGTTTTGTGATCTGGTTATCATGAAATTTCCTTTTGTGACAAACTTCGCGGATCTGTCTTTTTAAGCTCAACTGCAAAAGAGGTGAATCATTTTATCTTTCTGTTTCTTGGGATCTCACAACGTAGGTGAGAAGATTGAACTTGATTTTCCCCCCTTTGTTGTTGGGCTATTGCGACTTAGATTTACAGCTCGAGAAATTATTAGGTTAGGCCACCATCTCCCATGACTCTGCATTTTGAAGTCTTTTATTTCGTAAATTAGATCAACGTCCTTTTTCGCCAGAATTTCAGTTTTCTGACGGAACTGGAGATACTTATACACATTGCAGCTTACATTTTCCTTTTTTCTTTTATCGGAATTTTCATTTGTACACGTGCGTCATTTCGAGTGTTTCTAACTTTCAATTCTAGAAAACTCCATTTTTTGTTGGTGTGCAACGGTAATTTCAAATTCGAAAGTTTGTTTTAGAGCATAAATTAACAAAGAATATTGCTTTTTTTTTAATTTTACCCCTCGATCTCAAATTTCAAATAAAAAGTGTGGTTGTTTAGCTTAAATTTTTCTAATAGTGACTTTTTCTTAGTACGCAGATGCAGACTGCAGTTTTAGGTTAGAAATGAAAAACTGTATAGAATGTGCTGAACACTTTTAAGTATTTCATCATTTATAGGTGTAATCAAAGTTTGTTGTAAAACATTTGCAAGTTTCAAGCTTTTACGTTCTCTGGTTAATGATTACACATTGCATTTTATTAAGGATTGAATAATACGAATTTTTCAATTTTACTGCTTTCAAAAGATTTTCAAATCACAATATTTTCATAAATAGAACACTAATGTTAAAGGAAGTTTCCTAATAATTATGAAACATTGTTTATAATTGTGTATTGCAGGTTTTAGTCGGGCAGTAAAAATAGATTTCCACAATGAAGATCGATAGGAGCAGATTGAAAAAATGCACTTCAGAAGTGGTAAGATTACCTTGATAATTTATTATTATTCTTTAATTCTTTAATAAATGAATAAAATTCCAATAAACATGCTTTGAGAAAAATGTCAAATGTTTTAACGTTTAAATATTTATTTTTCAGCCTGCGGAGTGTCAGGCTTTAATAAGCAAATTGCGTTCTTGTTCTCACGCTGAATTGCTTGAAGAACTGAAGCAAATTGATGCTTGGACATTCGGAAAATGTGAACTCTTTCACTGGATTGATGTTTTGGACCTCAGCGACAGCATCCTCGAGGAAGCTGCCACTCGGAGTCCTGATAATCTATGGGAACTAGCTTGTGATTTACCCCAAAATAGCGAGGTCAGTATTTAATTTTATGTAGGTATTTATACTTTGTTCCAGTTTTCGATATTTGTAATAATACAGTCGTTCCCCTTTTTTTTTTTTCCAATAGGCAAAAGAATTACTGTTATGGGTCCTTCACTTCACAACGCTGCTGATCGAGCATTCATTTTCTAGACATTTATATAACAGCATGGAGCATCTGGTAACCCTGTTGTCGAGTTGCGATATGCATGTTGTTCTCGGTGTCCTGAACCTTTTATATATGTTCAGCAAACGTAGTAACTTCATCACACGTTTAAACAGCGATAAACGACAAGCTTTGCTGAGTAGGCTCAACCACCTAGCCGAGGTAATTTAAATCTTTCTCTTAAAAATATTCTATTTCTTAATAAACCCTGTAATTTGTCATAAAAAATTAACAATTTTTACAAACTTATAGAGTTGGGGAGGTAAGGAAAATGGCTTCGGTTTAGCAGATTGTTGCAAAGATGGCCCAGAGAATTCTTATCCACCAAGTGCCACAACCCTGCACTTTGAATTCTACGCAGAAAATCCATCCGGTTCGGATTCATCGAGCAATAATTCTAGTATCACTAATACAAAAAAGACTGGACAGACGAATCTTGTAACATACATTCATATAGAAAATGTCCATAAGCTTGAAAAAACCCCAGCACAGATTATGAACGATCTATTGAAGGTCTACAACGTTCCCCAAGAACGACAGGTTTGTAAAATTTTTTTCAAAATGTGATTGTTACAAATTAAGCAAGCAATGATATCGAATAATCTTCGGACTTTTCTAACATTGATCAACATGAATTTTTTTCTTGCAGATGGCCCTCCTAACACATATTAGACTAGCACACAGTTTTCATGATTACCGAAGACGCCTACAATGCGTTCAAGCCCGCCTTCAAGCACTGTCAGTGCTAGTTTACAGCAATTCACTGCAAGAAAATGCGCACAGTCTACTTCACGCCGGACTTCTGGAGGAGTTGGTCGAGTTGCTAGAGCTTCCAAATAAAAACCTTGTTGAAATCAGAGCTGCTGCATTGCGTACTCTCACAAGCATTATACACCTTGATCGCAACCCACACTTTCCAAAGTGAGTAATCGACTTAAGCTAATTTCGGAATCGGAATTTTTTAAATATAATTTTCGATTAACCCTCTAATAATAGTTGAAATATATTAAATTATTTTTTTTTAAACTTCGTTTCGTTATAGGAAACCAGGGTCACGATTAAACATGATAATCGACGTCACCGGTGCAAGTTCTTATCACGGATTTCTTCCAGTCCTCGTACGAACTTGCATAACAACTTTAACTTCACCACAACCGGATGGGCAAACTTTTCCACTGCCCTTAGCTACAGCTTTGTTTAGTTTTCTTTATCATCTTGCGAGTTACGAAGCTGGAGGCGAAGCTCTTGTCAGCTGCGGCATGATGGAAAGTCTTTTAAAGGTCATAAACTGGCCCGGAAGCGAACTAGAACACATTACTGTAAGTTTAGATATCTTTTAAATCAAAATCTCTCAATCGCCTTTTATTTTTCTACAGTTTTCTTTACATATTTCTAAACTTATTTGCATCTACGTTTCTTTTATAGTTTGTAACGCGAGCTGTGAGAGTGATAGACTTAATCACAAATATAGATATGCAAGGATTTCAAGCCTACAATGGCCTGAGCAGTTTTATAAAGAGACTCGACATGGAAGTTAATGTCTGCAGGAAAGAGCAGCCTTTCGAAATTGAACCCCAAGACCTAATTGTCACCGACGCGGCAAACCCAACCGCCGAAGCATCTTCTAGTGCAAGCGAACCCGGCGCTTCAAACAGAACGACCGAAGCTTTCGACGAAAGAGAGGAGACCTCGAATCCCATGGAATTCTCGGAAGACGAGACCATGACCAAGACTGATGAGAAATCCGAACAGCAGCCAAATTTCTCGGCAGCTAAAAGTGTAAAAACTTTTTTACCTCAAAGAGCAGCCTTGCTTAAGTCGATGTTAAATTACTTGAAAAAGGCTATTCAAGATCCTACTTTCTCTGATAGTATTCGACACGTCATGGAGGGAACTTTACCATCCTCGCTGAAACATATCATCAGCAACTCCGAATACTACGGACCTTCCCTTTTCTTATTAGCTATAGATGTTGTTACTGTCTACGTGTTTCAAGAACCGTCCCTTTTGTCTACTTTGCAAGACAATGGACTCACGGAAGTCGTCCAACATGCCTTGCTTACTAAAGACGTTCCAGCTACCAGAGAAGTTTTGGGATCATTACCAAATGTCTTCAGTGCTCTCTGTTTGAACACAAGGGGTCTGGAATCCTTTTCCAAACGCCGCCCTTTTGAACGTTTGTTTAAAGTACTTCTTTCACCTGTTTACTTATCGGCTATGCGCAGACGTAGAAGTGTAGAGCCTTTAGGTGATACAGCTTCAAATTTGGGAAATGCTATGGATGAACTGATGAGACATCAACCGAGTTTGAAGTCTGATGCGATCGCTGCTATAGTTAAGCTTTTGAAAGAATTGTGCGTCTTGGGGTGCGATCCTCGTTACATTTGTTGGAGAGCAGCTAATAAAACGGACAATTCGCCATCACATTCAAATTCAACGAATCGTCAGTCTTCGGGACAATCGGTTGGGGTTGGAGTTGGTGACACCAACGGAAGTAGCGGTGGTGGTGGTGGCGGAAGTAGTAGCGACGAGGAAGAGGAAGACGAGGAAGAAGCGAGTACCAGTTCCCATCCTCAACGTGAAGAACAGCCATCACCTTCTCCGGCACAACCTGGACCTCCGCCCCAACCTAGAGAAAAAACACCTATAGCTTTGGTCGACTACATTCACAATGTGATGAAGTTTGTGGATGCGATTCTTAGCAATAACTCTACTGATGACCACTGCCGCGAATTTGTGAATCAAGATGGTTTGGTTCCTCTTCTATCTATCCTAGGATTGCCAAATTTACCAGTTGATTATCCAGTTGCTCAAGCTGCACAAGCTGTTGCTTCTGTCTGCAAAAGTATTCTCGTAAGTATTGTTTATTTATGTTTTTTATGTTATTTTGCTGTAGTCGAAAATCATCAAGTAAAATAAAACTCCTTTTTCCCTTTGCAGAATCTTGCTCACGAACCTCAGGTTCTGAAAACTGGCTTATCACAACTGAACGATGTCTTGAACCTACTAAAACCCTTACACAGTCATATGGAGGCTCCTGGAGGATCCGTTCTACTCCATGAACTCGCCTCTGCACCAAACCTCGAAACGGCTTTTACCAGCGATCTTGCGACCCCTCTTTTACACGCAATGAACGCAGCACATGGTTACGTCGTCCTTTTTGTACACGTCTGCCGAACCAGCCAGAGTGAAATTCGCAATTTATCCATGAACCACTGGGGCTCAGAATTAGGTTTGACTGTTTTGAAAGGTCTCTCCGAACTCTACATGTCTCTTGTTTGGGAAAGCACTCTCTTGCTTGCTCTTTGCAGCGACGATAGCATTCCAGCTGGATGCGATTTCGGAAAAGAAGACATGGACAAATTAGTTCCACCTGAATTACGAGTTGAAGGTGAAACTTCAACGTGGTCTGGCGTGTCTGCAGACATGGGGAGCAATGGAATGACGACCGCCATGGAGGCTTTGAGCACCGATCCTCCTCCAGTTTCAATGGAAGTCGATGACAAACCAAGCACCAGCACAGGACGAACTTCACCCAGCACCCACCAACTCAAATACATCAAACCTCTTCTTGGAGCTTCTTCCCGATTAGGTCGTGCTTTGGCTGAACTTTTCGGACTTCTTGTCAAACTCTGTATGGGATCTCCCGGAAGACAACGAAGAGGACAACTTCCTGTAACACCAGCAATTCCTTCTCAAGCTGCAAGAAGCGTAGCCACCGCCCTCAATTGTTTACTGACTCGTGGTTTGTCCTGGGACAAACTTCCACCTTCACCTATCCCCAAATTCAAGTTAACTTTTTTGATCTGCTCTGTTGGTTTTACATCACCCATGCTCTTCGATGAAAAACGACATCCCTACCATCTCATGCTTCAAAAGTTCGTTAAACTAGGAGGCCAGGATGCATTCTTCGCAACCTTTAGATGGGCACTTTCCGGTGGAGGACTCTTCTCCTTAGTTGAAGGACTCGAACACCCAAATCTCCCTGACGGAACAGGAGAGTTCTTAGATGTGTGGCTCATGCTCTTAGAAAAGATGGTAAATCCCAAAGCAATACTAGACTCGCCTCATGTTGTTTCTTCCAAGTGCACTGGCGTCTACAAAGTTTACGAGGTCTTTGATCCCATCAAGTACCTTCAGGACATTCATAAGAAAGCCTTTGAGGCTGTTATGCTCATGTGGAGCAAGAAGCCTCTAAAGAATTATGGTGCTAGAATGACCGAGTCAATTCTTTCTATCTTGAGACACATTCTCCGTGGAGAAAAGATTATTAAAGATCGAACGGAGAAGGAAGAAACTGCAGAGGCTGCGGCTTCTGGAAGCACTTCGGGAACTGCTGGAAGAAGTGGAACGGCCGCAGATCGCGGAGATCTTTCAGAAACAATTGTTAATCGAGATCATCTTAGACAACTTATGGACATGGGTTTTAATAGAAATCACTGCATCGAGGCACTCTTACATACGGTCACTTTAGAACAAGCGACTGATTATCTTCTCACAAATCCAGCTACCTCGAGAAGAGCTGAACTTCCTTCTGGTGACGCGAGTGGCCAGGGTCTCATCATGGACTTAGAATTAGTCGATGATGACCAAATGATGCATGCAATTGTTATGTCGCTTGGTGAAACGAACACGAAAAAATCTCCCGTTCCTGAAGAACCAGTGCGCGAAATTCCAGTCACGGAAAGTATCGACGAATTCACGAAGTCTGCTTTGGAACAGTGTCTTAATCTCCTTGATCTGATGCCTGATACGGTTTACAGAATCTGCGACCTACTCGTCACGGTCACAAAAAGAAACGGCGATGAATGGAGAGACAATATGCTTCGGCAACTGATCCACGAGATTCGGGATTTGGTGACCTTTTTGATTGAAATCGCCGAAAGTCAGGATGAAGATGCTGGAACAAAGTTGGTGGAGTGTGAAGAAGCGAACAAAGTTGCTGGGCGAATATATCTGTATACCCTCTTCTTCGAAAGCAATTTACAGGAGATGAGAGTTCCGTGTGCTCAAATCGTTGAGGAATGCGGAATCCTGGAGAAGCTAGTACACTTATTAGTCATGAGCGAAGGACCCTTGACAGCAACAAAGAACAAAATTTCTAAAGACAGCAAAGAAGCTATTCTTCCAGTGAAAACACCAAAGTGGCTCGCTCCTTTGCTACTCCTCATCGATCGGTTGGAGAAAGTCGCTGTTCTTATGCAGAGGAAGCAACTAATGCACAGGTAAGATCATAATAATTTCATACACATAATACATAGGTGATATCTTAGTGTTAAGTAACTAAATCTTTATGATTTATTGAGTTTTCTTGATTTTTAACTAAACACATTTTGTTTATGTGCACAGAGTGACTAATAGAGTTTGGAAATGGTTCGACCTCACCAGTGGAAAGTGGATGCCTTACTCAACAGCGAACAATCGCACGATCAACGAGGCTTATTGGGCGGGAGAAAGCACGGTGAGGGTATCTTACAGCAGAAGGAGATATCTAATCACCTTTTCTTGCATGACGCAAATGAATGAAGATACTGAAAATAGAAGACCCATCACTATGGGATTTAAGACTACCGGATCAAACGAGGACAATGCTGACTCTAACATGGAGACTGAAGAAACTCCCACGGACGATAAAGACAAAGAAAAGGAAAAAGAAAAGGAGAAAGAGAAAAATAAGAACATAGTCATTCAAGGACTAGATCCTACTATAACTCCAAGCATAGTTCGAGCTTGTGTTAAACTACTTGCGATTCCTGTTGATCGTGATGCCTTACACGCTCTGATGAAAGTCTGTTTGCGACTCACAAGGGATTTCAAAAACGCTGAGGTCTTTGCTCGAGAAGGAGGAGTTCGACTTCTCCTGGACATGACCCAGGCGAGCAGCTTTATCGGCTGCATCAACCTGAGCACTCTTCTAATCAGACACACTTTAGAAGAACCTAAAACCCTTCGACTTGCCATGGAGAAGGTCGTGCGAACCCGCACACAGTCTAACATTCCACCAACATACAAGGAAATTCTCTTCATGACTCGCCAAATTAGCAGTGCAGTTTGTAGAGATCCAGAAGTTTATCGAGAGGTGTGCGAAAACATCTTGCGGGTTGATGTTAGCGTTTTGAAAAGAGATGACATTGATAACAGACTGGTAGTCAAGGCCCTTCCACTTGTTCATTCTTCAGCCTCCCCGATGGCAGAGGAAATTTCAATCAACGTGATTCATGATTTGCTAAATGCGTTAATAAAACCAATGCCCGTTCTCGCTGAAGATAGTTCAGCATCGCCTGCCTTCAGTCCAGAGAAAAAAGCTCCTTTTGCAGCGAGTTCTTCGACAGCTGCAACTGCTACGACTTCATCCTCAAGAAGAGAGATGATCAGGAATAATGTCGCGACGACGAGCGATCCGCTGGACGACGATGATCAAGTTTCACAAATCATTCCTTTGAAGATGTACACGGACATGGGAAGCAATGGGAAGGTAGAACCGGAAGAGGCGAAGAAACCTCTTTTACCGAAATCAGCAATTTTAAAAATGCTAGCTGAGGCCGTGCGATCTTATGGTGCCGTCGCTAATTTGATCACGGAGTATAGTTATCGATCTGGTCAGAGTGAAATGATAACTGAAGATACGACTGCGCTGGCTTTCCTTTTGGATAAGCTTCTTCCAAGTCTGCCTGAAAATTGGAGTGATCGACAGTGTGGAACGATGGCTAGGATGTTGGTTGCGGCGATCGCTTCCTGTAATCATTCTCCTGATGCACAAAGTACCCTTGTATCAGAAGTCAAAGCTGCTTTGACGAGAACTCTTGCATTATCTGAAACTTCAGCGAAACACTCACAGTTGCAAATACTTATTGGATTGATTTCAACAATGATTGATAGCTGTCCTCCCACTTCTCACACCCAGTTGAGAGCATCATTGAAGGTTCATCAGTACAACAATGTAAACTATATTGTGAGGATAATGTTGAAAAAGGGAATTATTACCGATCTTGCGAAGATTCCGCACAGCTTGGACCTGTCGAGTCCAAACATGGCTATGACAATTAATGCGGCTTTGAAACCATTAGAAACCTTGTCAAGGATTATTAACCAACCGATGCCGGGAGCGGTGAATAATAAATTCACGAAGCCAAAGAACAGGGCAACTCAGGAGGAACAGGTGGGTGAACAATCAGGAACTACCACCTCTGAAGCTACTCATGCGGTTGGAGAAGAAGTGAATGAGGATGCAGAAAATACAGAACATGATATTTCTGTTGCTGCTGAGAGTCTCGAACCTACTTCTGAAGGTCAAGGTCATGAGGGAGATGAGGCGGCTTTGGAAGATATCATGGACCAACTTCTGGAAAGGTAATTAATTAATTATCGTCGGTTTAATAGTTTATTTGTTCGGGATCTTTGTTTTCCCTACGGAAAGACCTTAAAGATGTTTCGGTCTATTTTACCAGCTTTTCAAACTTATTCATATTTTATAAACGAGAAAACACACTGTCTATAATCAAGTAGTGTCCTCTATTCTAGGGACGGCTCGGCCGTGGCCGAAGAACCTACTTCTCGACCACACAGGCCAATGGATATTGACGATGAGAGCCTCGCCATGCGAGACAACGAAGGTGATTTCGACCCAGCACGCGACACCACCGTAAGAGTAACATCATTTTTTCCTCTTCTCTTTGCGACTTCTAAAATAAACCAAACACCTAATCTTATCATTTTTTTTACTTTCCCAGGAGGACCTCTTGAGCTCAGATTCGGATTCTGACAGTAATCCTTCCGAAGATAATGAAGATGAAGTTCAAGATGACGACGATGAAGAAGAAGAGGAGGAAGATGATGGTAATTATTTTGCAATCCATTTTCATAACCAAAATACACTTACTAATAACATATAACTAACTAATTTTCCCTTATTACTCTCTTGTAGGTGAAGAGAACGAAGAAGAGGAAGAAGAGGAAGAGGAAGGATCGTCCAACTACGAAGAAGATGGAATGGACTTTTACGAAGATGTTGGAGAAAGTGTCTTCAGAATGCTTCCCTCTTCAGAACGTGACGTCAGTAACGTTGTTATGATTCAGCACAACTTCGGAAACGAAGGTGCCGATCATCCAACAGCGCCTACTGCTGGGAGACCGAATGTTCCTTGGAGTGCAAATATGCCTCTACCTCTTGGTTCATTTGAAGAACCTTCTGCGTCTTCAGCAAGCAACGGTAAAATTATTTTGCTAACATCATTTCAATAATAAACTCTCAGATTTTATTATTCTACTTATTATTGTTATGATTTATTTGAGCACTATGTACACTTTGAACAAAATGTTTAATTTATACAAACTTGATATTTTTCAGCCTCGTTTAATTCGCGGAGAAGAGTGGACGGTTCTTTACTGCTTTCTCGTATTTTAGGTATAAGCCTGCAGCCTTTGCTAATGGCGCAAAGCAGTTTGGACCCAAGCAATACCAGAGCTCCGAGAGCTCTTCGCCAACGCAGGTATCAGTACCTCCACGTACAGAACCCGCGAAATCCAAACCCTCCTGTTATTTTACAAAGGTGCGGTTATTAGTTTACTTAAGTTACTCTATTTAGTTGGCTTTTTAAATTCTCTACTCACATGATTATTACTTTTTATAGACTCTTGGGACCCGCAGCACAGAGCCTCCCACTTTCTGCTAGTCAGGTTTTGGCGTCTAGCTTGAGAGATACGAGAGTGCTTGTTATGGACAATGGACTTGGCATCTTCACTAACCAGGAGGAAGAACAGGTTGATTTTGTCGTGAGTAAAATCTCACCTCTTCTTATTTAATTCCAAGTTTTATATTTATATGGATTACTCATATTTGCTGTCAATTTCAGGATCAATCTGGATACTTGTACGGACCTAGTCTAGCTGCAACCTTGAATAATATCCCAACTACTTTACACTGGTGGATTGAGGAAAGCAAGTTGTTAGACGGTGATTCGCAGCCAGACTGCTGTGTTGGTTAGTATTCACTTAAAAAATGAATTGTTCAATGTTTTGAATTTTTGGTTTTCAAACCGATTTTTATATCTCTTTAAAGGAGTTGTACATAAACTGATACCCGACTTGGAGAAATACCGAAACGCTGAGTTAGCAGAAAGGAAAGAGAAACGAAAGAAACAACAAGCAGCTGAAAAAGAAACAGAGAAGGACAGTAAGGAGGAAAAGGAAAAGTCAAACACCACAGAACGTAAGATTTTTTTTATATTTTTATTTCATTGTTTTATCTATTAGTTTCAAAATAATTATTTAATTAATTTTGTGGAACAGCTGAAACTTCTACGACAATGTCAGCCGAGGAACAAAAACCAACAACCTCCACTTCCCAAGAAGAAACCGAAATACTGACAGGCATCGAAGCATTTATTGAGGCTACCAGAACCCCTGAAGAGGACATTATCGAAGTTACTGGTGAGATGGAAGTAACAGTTCAAGACGAGGAAGAGCGACTTCTTCCACCTCCAGCACAAGTTCAACAAGTCGAAGCTAGGGAACCTCTTCCATCAACTCATAGCGCCACTTTGGAACTAGCCGAAAGTATAGTCGACTCCGTTCTTGGACCAAGTGCCTCTGAAGCCACCAGATTACAAAGACAGTCAGAGCGTATTTCAGATGACACAAATCTTTCCGAATCCGCAGTAGAGAGGAACCTGATCGATTTCACTCCCGAAACTGGGGATGAGACCTCAAGGGAAAATGGCGATCCCAGTGATTGGATAAGAAGACTCCTCACCGACGATAACCAATCCAGCGTTGAAACAAATGCTAATGTTACTCAAGATTCTACATCTTCAACCGCTGAAGCCAGCGCATCAGAATCAACGGAACAACAAGAACCTCCTAAGGAAGAAGAACAAGCCCAACAACCTGTTGCTGAGGAACTAATTCCTGATGGAGTGGATCCTTCTTTCTTAGCTGCTCTGCCTGAAGAAATGCGTGACGAAGTAATTGCCGAACAGTTGCGGCTTCAGAGACTTAGACAAAGAGCTCAGGCAACTGTTGTGGAGGAACCAGCCGGTCCAGTGGAAGTGAATCCAGAGTTTTTGGCGGCATTACCTCCAGCAATTCAAGAAGAAGTTCTTGCCCAGCAAAGACTCGAACAACAGCGTCATGCGGCTGCATCTGCAAACCCAGAAGATCCAGTTGATGCTGCGGCTTTCTTTCAAAACCTTCAACCTTCATTGCGCCAAGCTATCCTGACGGACATGGAAGAGTCACAAATATCTGTCCTGCCTCCAGACTTGGCGCAAGAAGCACAAAGTTTGAGACGTGAGTGGGAGGCTCGTAATCGTCACATAATGCAGGAGCGATTTCTTAATCACGTCAGTCAGGGAAGTACCGCATTATCAAGTATTTTGAGAAGTTCAAGCCGAGGTAGAGGAGGTAGTACACGAATTTCCATCCACGCGATGCCACAACGGGCCCAGTGGAACTCTTGGAATTCTAGGGGCGAGACGTGTATTGCGCACCAACACTCGGGCGCAGGGTTACGACTTAGAGGGCGCCAGCTACTTGATCACGAATCGATGGCGTGCCTGTTGGTCCTACTCTTCGTTGACGAACCGAAAATTAATACTCTGAGACTCCATAGGTAAGAACTAAGAACACATTTTTAATATTTTTTTAAAAAGAATCTGAATGTAAATTGACAAAATTGTTTAAAAAAGTAATCATACTGTAATAGACAAAGTTATAAAGTTCATACATTTCAAATTTGACTCATATAATTTCAAATATTCAATACCAAAAAGAATTGTCTTTATTCACAGAGTTATTAGGAACTTGTGCTATCATGGAAGCACAAGAGAATGGGTTGTAAAGGCATTACTTGGAATCCTGGAGAGGAGCAACGACGAGAATAAGGAGGTCATTGCAGATTTCATTGGAAAGTTCAAAAGGAAAGGGGCACACTCGGCTATTGAATATTGTTCTCCCAAAGTTGATAACAGAAGCAATTCACAGTCTTGGCTGAACATCAGCATTGATGCTGCTCTTGGTTGCAGGGCAAACGTGTTTCACATTTTGAGACATAGTGGGAAGAAGTCAGAAAGACAAGGTCACAACATCGCAATTCATCCCCAAGCCGCTCCCACTGTTTGTAGGCACACCTTAGAGTTGTTGATTTCTTTGGCGAAGAGCTTCCCGGGTTACTTTGTGCCTTTGAAATCCAAAGAAGTTGAAGAAAAAGAAAAAGAGAAAGAGAAAGAGGCGAGTTTGAAACAGGAGGAAACTGGGGCGAAATCTAAGACCCCAGCAAAAACTGGCAAAAGTGACTTGCCTGACTTTTGGGACATGCTTTTGAGGCTTGATTCGTGCGCGTCGAAAAAGGGAAAATCTGTGGCGAGGACGCACTCGAGTTCAAACCTAGGCAATGAACCCGAACAGAGTAACACCACTTTTGAAGCATCTGCCTTTGGGCAACTCATATCGATGCTTCATTGGTCTGTTATTAAGAGAAGTAGTCAACTGACAGACAAATTGTTGAGATTGCTCTCTCTTATTTCGATTGGATTGACAGAAGTTAGTCCTTACCGTAGGCAAGATAGTACGAAAGCTAAGAAGATTGATACCAATAAGGAACAAAGCGTTGCTGCACCCGAGGGACACATCAAATTGGCCGTCCAAGTTCTCACCAGCAAAAGCTGTTCAGAGGAAGGTCTCGAAGATGCAACCGCCTTACTTCTCAATCTTTCGCATTGTCCAGATCCAACGAGGCAATTGGTAAGTTTCGAAGAACTTGATTTTCGAGTTTATTATCTACTTAGTTAAATGTTTCCTTATTTCTCACACAATCCTCTGTACAATGTAACTTGCCTTTTTTTTAGATACTGAAGTTACTCTTAGAAGGTGCTATGGAACTTGCGAAGATGGTGTGCAAGCATATCAATGAACTAATGATAGAGCTGAAGGATTTAAACACAGAGATTAACAGAAGAAACTCGCTGGAAGAGCAACCATCTACAAGTGTAGGAGGTCCACGAGGCTTGCTACTTGACAGGTAATTTCCATTAATAAAAGTTGAATTCCAGAAATAATGCATCAGTTTTCAAGTTATGAAACTAAATCAATCTTTTTTTCCTTAGATTTACGAACGATAATGTCATTATCAGCGCGCCTAGTAAAGTCAAAGCCGGAAGCGACCTTCAACTTCCATCGATGGGCGCTCTCATCAGTAAGACTTCTAGTCAAGCATTCTTCCTTCGTATTCTGAAGGTTATTGTACAAATCAGAGAGGCCGTACGTGTGGGTCACAAAAAGACAACAGGTGTGCATTGATTATTAACATTAATACCATGAATGCAATTTTTATCTTTACTATCCTTATCGAAGCTCCAGATTCGTAATATATTTATTTTAATTGCGATTTAGAAACAACTCCGCCTACAGAAACAGCTATGGATACGGGAACTACGAACCAGACTCAAGAGTCCACAGCTGATGAACAGGCAGAGACCGAAAGTGTTCCGATGGACACAACCCAATCGAATACGTCGCAGGCAACTCCTCTTGATGTGAAGGCTACTACTTCTAAGAAAGGTAAAATTTTATTTGGATAAGAAAAAGAAAATGTTCTCCTTTAGTCTGCAGGAAATTTATATACTTAAATTTCTCTTCCCATTTTTAGTAGTTGAAGAGGAAAAGCCAGCACTTCCATTACTGAGTGAAAGCTTGGTCCTGGACAACCTTTGGGAGACACTCAGTGCCTGTTTACTCGAACTCGAGCATACACCGGATCATCATGCCGTCCTTGTCCTGCAGGTAAAAAATCGAATCAGTATATCATTTGTATATGTATTGAATTCTTAATTTATTTTCATAAATCTAATGGTATTCATTTATTTTTCAGCCTGCAGTCGAGGCCTTTTTCTTAGTACATTCATCGTCCAGTATATCTCGAGAACGAAACAACGAAAACACAACAGAGAATCGAGACCGGGAAGCCGTGCCAGATTTGGCACCTGTTTCTCCCATTTATTCCGATAGTGAAGGTACTGCTCAACCTGAAACTGTCACAAACACATCTTGGGATATAACCCCAGCACCACAAAAGACTTTACCCCCAGACCAACTTAAGTTCCTTAAATTTGCCGGTAAGCTTTTGAATCAATATTTATCAGATTCAAGTTTAAATTTAATTTTAATTTAAAATATTGATATGAATTCTAAGTATCATAACGAATTTTACTTTTATTGTAGAAACTCACAGAACTGTATTGAACCAAATTCTTCGGCAAACAACGACACACTTAGCAGATGGACCTTTCTCTGTGCTGGTGGACCATACGAGAGTTTTGGACTTCGACGTTAAAAGGCGATACTTTAGAACTGAATTAGAACGAATGGATGAAGGTATTCGTCGCGAGGAATTGGCAGTTCACGTACGTAGAAGTCACGTTTTTGAAGACTCCTTTAGAGAACTCCATCGCCGAAATGCTGACGAATGGAAGAATCGATTCTACATCGTCTTTGAAGGTACATTAACTTTTTCCTTAATTAATTACACTTGAACCTCACTAATGTCAACTGCTCCAAAATTTCGCGCCAATAAGAGCGCACCGCATGCGCAGTTGAGCAAGGAGACATTTGCGAGGGTTGGAGTGGGGATGGAGTTGACATTTTTGAAAGGAATGTGCTGACATAATTAGGGGTTGTCATTTGTGAAGTTGACATTTGTGAAGTTCGAGTGTAAATGAATTATGCTTCTGTTTATATATATTATTATATATTAATTATGTTATTGATCCTATAAGTTTTCATTCTAGGATAACTTACTGAATTATTCTTTTTTTATTTAGGCGAAGAGGGTCAAGATGCAGGAGGTTTGCTGAGAGAATGGTACGTGATCATCTCAAGGGAAATCTTCAACCCAATGTATGCACTTTTCACCGTTAGTCCAGGGGATCGAGTCACATATATGATCAACTCGTCCTCCCATTGCAATCCAAACCACTTATGTTACTACAAGTTTGTCGGACGAGTGATAGGTAAATTTTAGATTAATAGATTTAGATTTATGAAATATATGAAAAATGAAATTGAATTTATAATCATTAATTTTTTTTTTCCTTTGACAGCAAAGGCAATTTACGATAACAAATTGCTCGAGTGCTACTTCACTCGTAGCTTCTACAAACACATCTTAGGCATTCTCGTTAAACACACCGATATGGAGAGTGAAGACTACAGTTTCTACAAAGGCCTTGTATACCTTACTGAGCATAACATCTCGGATCTGGGATATGAACTGACTTTCTCAGCTGAGGTAAGTATTTTGATTTCTACAAATGTATTATTTAAAGACATGTGATACTTTAACATAAGATCCCTTAAACGATATTTTACATTCTTGAGTAAGATTTTATATTATTTTATCGTTTGTATGAATTATTTTTTAATGGTTGATTATTTTTTAGGTCAATGAATTTGGAGTGAATGATGTACGAGACCTGATTCCCAACGGACGAAACATCGTTGTCTCAGAAGAAACGAAGCTCGAGTACATTCGTTTGGTTTGTCAGATGAAAATGACTGGAGCGATTCGGAAACAGTGAGTAATTTATTTATATTGTAAACATTAAAAATAATAATCTAAGCAAATTATTTATGGCAAAAAGAACAGGTGAAAAAGTGGAAGGGAAGGTATTTTATTTTGAAAAATATTTCTAGACTCAATGCGTTCTTGGAAGGTTTCTATGATATCATCCCGAAGAGACTGATTTCCATTTTTAACGAACAAGAACTCGAGCTCTTGATTAGTGGCTTGCCCAATGTGGACATCGAAGACTTAAAAGCCAACACGGAATATCACAAGTACAACCCCACGTCTCTACAGGTAAGACTTAAGTTTTCAAGTGAATTGAAATTCTTTCTTAATTAAACTTATTCCTTTGTTTGAAAATCTAAACTTAGAAAATCATTATGTACGTTTAATTTGAATTTTATTCCTTATTACAGATCCAATGGTTCTGGCGCGCATTGCGAGGATTCGATCAAGCGGACAGAGCGAAATTTTTGCAATTTGTTACGGGTACGTCCAAAGTTCCCCTTCAAGGCTTCGGTGCATTGGAGGGCATGAACGGTGTACAAAAGTTCCAAATTCACAGAGATGATCGATCAACCGACAGATTACCATCGGCTCACACGTGGTAAGTTAAAATTTATAAATAGACTGTGTTCTAGAAACATTTTTATAAATCATTTTTTCGTTACTCTTTTGCAACTAGAATGTTGCTTGACAGGACTAATATTTTCAAAATTAAAAACTTTAAAATTGAATCTATATCCAAAAAATGTATTTTTCTCTTTCAGTTTCAACCAATTGGATCTCCCCGTTTACGAAACATATGACAAGCTGCGAAGTAACCTTCTCAAGGCGATTCACGAATGCAGCGAAGGATTTGGATTCGCATAAAATAATATCATCGGGCTTTTTATGGTCGTCAGTCAAAATTCTAGCCACGTCGTAGCAATGCTGCGAAATAACTTTATGGATATAGTCGATGGTCGTGTCAGTTCGCTTGTGTGCGCAGTGTACTTGAAGGTGAATGGAAAACACATATATGCTTGATTTTAGCTCATACTAAAGTTGAATATATACATATAAACACAGTACACTCATATGTATATACAATTGTGGTGTAATTACTGAAGATAACATTCGATACTACTCGAGTTAGAGTTTATTTTGTTGAGAAAGATCTTGAAAGAGAGATTAGAACTTAACGATAATTCCCAACAACGCGGAAGAGGAGATAAATAAGTACAGTAATTTGTAAGGAAATAAGAAAACGACAAGTTTCGTATGTAATAATAACTAGATAGGCGTCTTCGGACGATTTAAGAGGTAATTAGGGCGAAAATTGTAAAATACTGCACTAAGTCGATGGCTGATACATCGTAATGCGATTTACTAGAAATACTGAAATGTGAGAGAAGCAAAATGATGAAAGTGTTCCATTGCTTTAAGGCAGGAAATTGTTGTGAGGAGTCTGTATGAGTGTGTTGTGTGAAAGGGAGGGAAATAAAGATGATAATTCAAAAGAAAATGAGCCTAATTTGAAAAAAAAAAGTTAATTAAAAATCCGGTTTAGCAATGTACACGCTAACTCCCTTCCCTAAGAGTAATGTATGGTTGTACACTATTAGTATTAATAATTCTAACTAATTTTTAATTCATAGAGATAATCTTAACTTGATATCATTTTAATATTAATAATTCAAAATGTGATGTTAAAAGAAGTGTAATTTTTTTTCTTGAGATCTAACGAAATAAAGTTTACAGTTGAACCGACATTTACGAGCACGTAGAACAGTGCACATGCATTAATGGCATTACATACTATATCAAGCTCCTTTCTAAATTGTTAGGGAATTATTGCTTAGGAGTCGCTCAAATAAACTAAATGTTGTATTTCTTATAAATTTAGTGCGTCCATTTATTACATATGCCTTTCATTAAATTATGTTTTTTTATTTTTTGTTGCAATTTTCTGGGTTGTTATAAATTTTATTGTTTTTTTAGCTTTTTAAGAATCACTTTGTTAAAATTCTCATTTATCTTGCAAAATCATGAATCTAGGCAAAACTGGTTACGGGACACATTATGTAAATATCATTTTAATGAAAGACTAATCTAACAAGAAAATATATATATTTTTTATTTACAGGAAACGTATATATGTTATAAAACGGTAACGAACGTGTCGATCACATGTTAGAAAGAATTTAACAATTAACCTAATTAGGTCAGGCGACAGGTATTTTGATGTCTTTAAAATTTTTATCACTAAATACAGTTATATACAATCAACCAATTTAATACGACAGGGTAGTATCCAGCGAACGAGAAAAACAGAAATTGTACGAGAATTTTATTGGTGCGGGAAATGTATGGGATTTATTTAATGCAGGAATTTTTTATTTCCCTTGCATGATTTAATTATATAGACAGGAGTTTTTATATTATATATTTGTTAATTTTCAAATATTGCACGCAAGAATAGAGAATAAAACTTGTATTATAAAAGCATTATTTTTATACTTTTATTTTAGAGTTTTATTATGTGTATATTTTGTGTTCATTAAGAACTTAATAAAGAATAAGTACCCTCGAAGTGCTCGTCAAACGATAAATATGCCTGAGTTTTTACCTGAATACGCGTTCCAATTATTTGCAGCCCAGACCCGAGACCATAAAATATTCGGCACATGAGTGTAATTTTTAAGTCTGATATATATTTATACGTACGAGAATTTTGAACATGCTGCGGGAAATGTACGGGAATTTTATCACACGTCTTCACTGGACACCCTAATACGACAAAAATGACAAATAAGACAAAAATGCCCCCTCCCATCATGTATATATTATCTTTTTCTAAAAATGTTCAAAATATGCTAGTTTTTGAGTTCCTTTTTGATTCGTGCTCTGCCGCTTGACCTAAAACTTTTTAGTTAAACATTAGCGTTTCAATTGACGCTTCAGGTACCATAGTTCTATATTTCCAAGATTAATTATATAGTCCCATCCACAAGTGGAAGCAGCAAGCGTTAACAAATCCTTCGACCAGATTGTAAACGTCTCCCACACTAAAAGGAGAACTCGCATTTTCAACTGACTTGCGATAAACAGCACAGAGTTCCTAAAAAGAAAATATTAATATCAATCTTATCAATAAATAATAACTTATAAATTTAAAAAATATAAGTCATCTGATTTCAAAGAAACACTCACTCCTCTTGAAGTGTGAAGGTCGATCGTCAACATCATGAAGGCCTGGACATAACTCGGATGAAGAATAAGATGATGTGTGATATTTCCATCAGGGGTATTAAATTGCTTGTGATACTCCTGGTATTTATTTTGCAGAACCTTCGCCAAGGCTTGATACCAAGTCACCGGTTGACTAACAAGTGGACTCAACCTTGAATCCAGGGTCGATAGAGACTCCACACAAGCTAGAGATCGAAGTTCTGTAAACTCTGCATAAGACATAGTTGATTTGCTCTCCAGTAGTTTATTCCATAATAAATGAGTCCTGCAGTGCAAAGAACCTTGCTCTATCATACTTGTAATATGTTCTCTAGCTGCCTGGGCTTGAGACATTATCATCTGTTGCATTAGTTGTTCATGAGAAGAATAATAACCCAAGTAATTGATTGATTCCTGTCGGATTTGGAGCAAATTCGAGGATGAAGCGTCAAGAATGTTTTGCGTGAGGGGAGAATCAGGTACTGGTGGTGGCGTTGGTGCCAGAGGATTATGTAGGTCATCTTCATCTTCCTGTTCTTTTTCTGCTTCTTCTATTCCTTCTATTTCTTCTTCTTCTGTTTTAAAATCAGGATCTGAAATTTCTGCGCTTTTTTCTCGAAGGTCATTGGAGCTGGAAATAAACTCGCATTTGGAATGTTTCCTTGAAGAAGGAAGCAGAGTCGAGGCTGGACTGGATTCCAAAGGACTTTCGACTTGGGAATTTGTCACGGATTTTCCGACGCTGTAGACAGTTCGAAATTTTCCCAGTTTGTTGTTTTCCAAGTCTCGTTTTGGATAGAGTTCTCGTTTACTGGTAAGCATAAGATAGTACTTCAAGGTGATTTCGTTGCTTTCAGAATGAGTAATTTCATCAAGACGAGAGACGATCAAGGCTACATCAAAGTCGTCCGTATATTTCGTATCCTGCGCGTCGCAGTAACTAACTAGAGGAGTGCTTTGAAGCTTCACTAGTACGTACTCGCTGTCTTGGATTTCTTCAGAGTCGTCTGACATACTGAAGACTTGCATTCCGTATACTTTTTCGTGAGAAAGGAGGTACGAGTAGAGTGTACGTGCTGGTGTTGTTAAGTTACTCAAGGTTATAACTCCTAAAAAATAGATGGGTTTTAAATACCGTGCAATCTTCTTATCTTTAAAACAGAGGAATAAAATTATAAATACCACTGCAAACCAAATTCCTTGCGTAATTGGGTGCCTTGCTGTAATACTTATTAAAATCATCAAGAAAATGAGTAAGGTGATATCCATGTCGAAGAGACCAGTGACCAATTCCAGCAATGTATGAATGGATAGATCGAAGATGAAAGTCGTACGTAAACGAATGCAAATGCATATTGATTTTTATTTTATCACAGGCATCGACGAAGCTCAACATAAACTGAAATATTTTTAATGAATTAAGAGTCTTAGATAACTATATTTTCAACTGTACTGTACAATTTCATTGAATATTGGATTTCTTACCTGATTGACTAGAGCACTGCTAGTTTTGGCTTGCAGACGACTACATTCAATTACTCGCAATTTCACCGTAAAAAAGGGTTCCGAAAGGTGAATTTCAAACAGAAGAACACCTCCGAGCATCGACTTCTTCAAATAGAAAATCTGGTTCTGAACATTTTCTCGTTCCCTGTGTAAAGCAAAATTGCAATCAAACATCTATCTTTGGAACATCTCTTTTTATATGTAAAATGAAAATAGAGAAAAGAAACTTACGATCTATGTGATATTTCTGTATGGACCGGATTGAAGCCAAGAATTTGCAGATATTGCTTGTACTCTGAAAGCATGTAAGCACACAATTCTCTATGCCACTCATTAACCACATAATTATTTTCACTTAAATTTCTATTCTGTGATTTGTGCTTCGAAATGTTTAAATGAGCAAGATTTTCTGATACATTCGACGAAGATGGAGTTAGTGAATGATCTCTTGTAGCAGCAGATTGCAAACGCCAAGAGGGCAAAAATAATAAAGGCGTGTGGCAATAGTGAATGAGCCTAGAGTGTTGTTTAAAGGTGTTGAGAGTCATCAATGAAATCGGAATATTTGGAACCGTGCTTCGACTTTGCCACATTGTGTATAATCTATTGAGTTCCTCTGAAAAAAAAATTTGAATTATATACAGAATTCGTAGTTATTTTATGATCTAAATACATACTTCGAAAAATACAAAAACTACCTTTGTTTTTTTTTTCTCGATGTTTGAGTTCCTGAAAATCATGCGCTGCTTTCACAACTGGGTCAGTTGTGCTTAGCGGATGTTGTGCACTGGGTTTAGCATCTCTCATCACTTGTCCCATAAAGTGACTCCAGCAGAAGGATGAATTCTTACCAGTTTGTGTCTTGACAGGAGAGGCTTGAGGAAATTTCGCTAAGCTGTCCATATCTGTTATTTGGAGATAATGACCTTCACTCTGCTCCCTCTGATCACTAGTTCGCATTGGTTGGTGGTGAAATATTCCCAGCTTCTGCATTATAATGTTTGAATAAAGTATAGATCTTGAAGAGAGCCACATTCCCAAATTTGTTGCCTGCTTCACCAGCTTTTCTGACCTTTCCTTTGACCAGTTGTACATGTAGAGAATGATCTAAAAAGGACAGGTGTCAAAAATGTAATTCTGATGACATATCCTTTGACGAATACATATTATTATTATTAATAGCATTATAGCGTTACAGTTACTTACATTTTTGCTTTGAATCTTCGCAAGTAGTAGCCTTTGCCTAGGTACGAAATCCTTCTCCAAAATCAAGGGATTAAACTTTTGCAGCAATTTTTGGTCTACGAATAAAAAATATTATTTGCTAAATCTACTAATTAAATTCTTGGCTTAATATTTTAATCAAACTTACCCTTAGGTACAAGTTGTTCAGACTCAATTTTTTGAGCGAATGACGCTTTCCACTGTTGAAAGTTTCTCGCCACAAGAATACTCTTTACATAGATTCCTTGTTCGTCCTTAAAAAAGTCACAAGGGAAATAAACACTCTCATCTTCATTTTCCTGTTCCTGGGCTTTCTTCAACCACATGCTGTTAACATTATCCGTTCCTTCAAAGAGTTTGGAAGCAAGGGGATCTTCTTCCATGTCACTCTCCACAAAAGGCTGACGACTACTCTGAACAAAAGTTCTCGTGGAAGTATCCGATGCATTACTGTGAATAATATTCTGAAGCTCTCGCAAGATTACTGCCAATGAGTGTCTTCTCTGTAAAGTCACGATATGCTTTTTTACTGCAGGAACATTCATCTCCAGAGCGAATTGAAACCAGAAAGGCAAGGTTGCATGATAAACTTTGTGAAGTTTTCCTTCTTCTCCAAGATCATACTGCTTGTTAGCAAAACCATCTGTATTTTCAGATTTTTCTTGCAGAATTTCATTTCCAGAATTATTAAAAATTTCATTTCCTAGGTTCTGAACAAATTCATTTCCAAGAGGCAGAATACTTTCTATTTTAGATCTTTGAGCTTCTTTCTTAGGCTCCTGCAGATCTGCACTTTCAGTTGTTTGCAAATTTTTATTAACAGGAACTGTAAGAACAGTTGGTAAAAAATTATACTCTGTTACCAAATCCCACATAGCATGTTTGACAGCGGATCTTAATTTCTGAACTAGCGATTCGAGATTGACTCTTCCTTGCTTCCATATCCTAAATTCGATCAGAGCCTCAACGTCAGATGCAGATCCAGATTTATCATCATGAACGGATGTTGAAACGATTTTCTCGAAGTCTTCCACTCTTGGAGATTGCTTGAAGGGAGAAGTACGAGATGCATCATTTTCTGTTGCTATTAATTCTCCTTTGCTATTTATCACTCCCATTGCTATACAAGCAATTCCTCGACTTCCACTCGATTGGCTCTGATTATAAAGGAAGATTTCTGACTCGGCTATTCTTTTTGAAGAACTTTCCGGCTGAGAGTAATCTTGGAAATGATAATGAGCTCGGGGATCGGTGTACTTTGGTATGTAGAGAAACTGAAACAAAAGAATTTTCATTTGAATAAATAATTTTAGAGATATTTATGAAGGTAATATCAATTCTAGGCGAAAGGATATTATTTTACCTGCAAAACATTTTGACGTAGATAGTACCTCAAAGCGCACATATGAGTCAAACAATGCGATTGAACAGTGAGTCTAACAACACTCTCTGGTGACCTATAAGGTTTTTGAATAAAATGAACATCAGCCGGAGTAAGTTTGCACATCGGATTCCTTGCTAGCATCATCGAAAGCACCTCCAGAACCGCATCATCCAATCGGTTCTGTAAAACTTGTACTAATTCACATCTGATTTCAGGTCCAGCTTCAGATATTCCATGAACCATCAACACAATCGAGTCTCCTGATTTACTTAAGACATCTGATTCCTTCTCCCCAAAGGATCGCACTCTAGGCCTTGTATCGTCAATAATACTCTGCTCATTCAGAAGACTAGTTCCTCTTGCGTGAGATAAAGAAGCAATACTGCTACTTCTTGAGACAACTAGTCTTTCATCACTCTCAGAAAGTTTATTTTGCAGCGATTTTCCATCACTTGTTTGCTCGTGAAGCCGAATATAAAAGACGTTCTCATTTTTCTCCCTATAAACAAACATGTTGCTTCTATTATTTACAGAAAGTCGATTTAAGACTCCATGCAAGGCTTTGATTCCTCGTGAAAGTCCGGATCTTCCTGGTCCAGTTTTTAACCTTGGGTGTAAACAAAAAGGCATTTCCCAAACTACCGGACATCTAAACATCCCTGGTGTTACATTCAACGCAGTATTGTGATTTTGAATGTTGCCACTTCCTTCGCTGAAAGAATCAGTTTTCCAAATGTGGTCTTCACTCGATTCAGGCTCTAGAAGAGAATCACAGAGACGAGTATCGTTGAGACGATGTAGCAAAAGGTATTGATTCACCCGACGACAAATGGCTTTTATTTCAGCGACCACTAATTTCTGGATCTGTTGATAGCGAGCTACTTCGGAGGAAGCTAGTTCTAAAAATCTGCAGTGAAAGTAAACATTGACGTGAGTGGTCTCTACTCGGAGAATTAACCAAAAATTAGGGAGAAGTTTTCTACGTTTATCCATTTCAATGAGCCATTGACATTCATCTTCCGAATCACTACTACCGCCATCGTAACCGTCATCGGTACCAATTTGTCCGTCGCCTATACTCGATATTTCTGAAAGGTATCCTGGTGGATCTCCTGAATCTTGTTTTTTAGTTCGAACCTCCAAACCTTGGATGCTTTCCAGTTTCTCGACTTCTGGATACATTTCGTCTGTAAAAAAATATCAAAATATCAATGTTTGGAAATAAGACAAGAAAGAATCTGATAGATTTGACATTGACAATTTTTTATAGGATCAGTAGTTTTCGTTTTAATCATGAAAACTACTGATAAAAAACCAAAAACTAATATTTTCCCGCCAAAAACAGAAGCGGGCAGATTTTTAGAAATTAAAAACCTTCAAATCCATTTTGATCGGTCGATTCCTCGCTTCTTGGTTCTCCACTTGAATCAGCACTGCAAAGGGGTGGATCCACATTCTTAACGAAGTAGAAAAGATTTCCTTCTTGACGAATGCAGTACCTGTTAATCTCAAGACGCGTCAATTCTTCTAAAAATTTAGGAACGCTATTTTCCGAGGGAAAAACAAAATGAAGAGGAACTTTCTCAGTGTAACAACTTGTCCTGTCATTCGACTCTGAGACATGAAGAGCCACAAAGTTCAAAGTATCTTCGTTAGGAGAGGATTTATCCAAAAGAGCAGTTGCGGTTTCGTCTTGAAGGAGCCAATCGATTTCTTCCTTCAGATTTGTAATCGCCGTATATTGGTATAAAGGAAGATGAGCTATACCAGCTTGTACACATTCAACTTCTGAAAAATCGGCTCCATTGCAGAAACTGTTGTGATTAGTTCTTAAACTTCCGTGAGGAGAAGCACTGCAAAAAGATGTTGTTCTCAATACAGGAGTCCGTTCTGTACTCACTTCCAAAACTTCTTTCGGAAGGTATAAACAGATAATGTCCAGGGTTACTTTGTGGTCCCCATAATTGTCGAAATTTTGCATAATCTCCGTAACGCAAGTTGGAAGAAGTTTCACAGGTGTGCTAGAGAGACTTGAGCGATTACGAACTGAACAGTTTAACTGCAGGAAGAGTGGATGTTCTTTCCCAGGGTCTGCGTCTATGTGCAGATCACTGATGAAGGATTCTGTAGATTGACTACTTGAGAGTTTTGGTCCGTTGTGGTTACTGACTGCTGGCCATGTAACGCTTGTCCGGTTAACTGTAATTCAGAAGACAAAAATAATGACCTTAATATACCTATCATTAAAAATAAAAATAATACCTTTTCCGGTGCAAGAATTCATCTTGCAGTCCATAACTTCAGAATGAAAAGTGAAACCTTCTAAATCATCATCGCTATCAGTATTCTGTGAGTCTGATGGATCCTGTGAAAGTGAACAGTTCTTTGAATTTTATTTAATTATTTACTCAAATGGCTACTCAATTGAAAAAAATAAAAACTAACCAGTCTTTCCGGCTGCCATGATGGAAGACAATAATAGAATTCTGGATGAGCCGGTACTGGTCTAAAAGCGACATTAATTATTCTCTCGAATTTATTTTTGATTAAATTGTGAAAAGATTCAATATCATTGCACGTGGGAGGTCCAGTATAGATTTCCAAATTGTCTTCTGAAGAAGTACGTAGATGCTTACAGACTGAACGCAAGTAATCTGTGATATTTATTTCCATATAATTTTCCTCGCATTGTTCCACAGCAGCCTCTATGTCTTCGTAACTCAAAGGTCGCTGAAGAATTAGAGACTTGTAGACAGCCATTACATAACAACGACAATGAGCTAAACTCAAAGTCTTGCAGTGTTCCATCAAACTTTTTTGATCTGCAACAAAATATTTTTAAAATTGTATTTTGTACTACTATAGAATCATTGTCAAAAATAATTGCTACATTTTCTGAACTCTTTAGGAATTTACCACTTAAAACATTATCAGAATCTTCACTTTTAGGTTCAGGCGACGATGGTTTCGTATCCCCTCCTGATTTCAAATTAATAAATTCTTCTTGAAAATGTTCTCCAATTCTAAATGTATAATCCCTGTAAACATCCTTGGCTCTAGGAGATGGAAGTTTATCCACGAGGGAATCAATTAACAAAGCTAAGGAACAATCGTAGACGTAAATAGGAAGAATCAGTCCACGTTTTGGATTTTCCTCTGCTATTTTACGATAAGTTTCGAGCTTCGGGGTACTATGAGCTGTAGTCGTCCGACTCGAGATATTGGATCCAAAATCATCAAAACTATGTTTAGGAGATGTTCCGTCATTCTCAATTTGACTTTTTGCATAAGGCACTGGTGTTAAATTTGTGTCTCTCAGATCAAAGTTTGAACTCAAGGACTCATAATGTAAATTAGAATCAGTTCCCAAGTAGAGATCTTGGATATCTTCTTCTGGATACATTAGGAGCTTAACATCTTTTTCTGTCGCGGGTAAAATTGTTAGGATCACATGAGTTATACTCACTCCTTTTATAAAACATCTCCACTGTGGAGTCGTACATGTAGTTTTATCTCGATCTCGAGCTGAAATTTTTTTATATTAATTATTAGTATTATAAATTTTCAGAAATGGGATTTTCGAAACAATTTATAAAATTAAGATATTTTCTAAGAAATAAAGAACAGAGTATTTTAGGTTCAAATATGTTTACTAAGTAAGCTTATACTTGTATGAAAATAAGGAATCTGAGATTCTTCGTCTCTGGGACGATTGGATATCATTTCAGTAAACTTTTGGGATTCCGTTGTCGTGAGAAGCAATTCCTTATTGTGGAGATTCTTGATATGATCTAAAAATCCTTCAATTAATATTCGATTCGCATTCTCATCTTCTGGATCCTCATTATATACATTTGCTGGAGAGATAGTTTGGGAATTTTCAAAGATTAGTTTCTTTTATTTTTCAATATTAAATTTCTGAGGGGTTTACAACTCAACCGATCGATTGTACACCTACTTCTAACTTCACGATATTTCAGGATATTGCAACAATTTTAAAACATTTTACTGACTTCAAGAAATTTTAAAGAAATGCCAGAAATTTTAAGTGACCTCAAGTAAATTTACTTGATTTATATGAATTCATTTGTATTTATATGAATTCAAATGACTTCAGATATTTCTGGAAAATTCAGTAGATTTACATGTAAGTGTATACCTAATTTCATGAGTGTCAACCCCTCGTAAATTTTAAATAGTAGGGCAAGTAGACCTGATGTCAAATTTAAATTAAAAAATCGGATCAGGTTTTAAAACCAAAAATCTACATTTAAATTGATCTATGTACATAAGAATCCCTTGCCCTAATATAAAATTTGAATAAAATATTAATTTTCATCAACTATGCAATTTCTAACCATCATCAAACATAGAGAATAAAAGTTCAGCCTGCTGGCATTTTGGCAATATATTAAGTGTATCAAAGAGGAAAACCATGGAATGAATTCGTTCCTCGATAGAAGGTGGTCCTTCTAGAAAATTTGTTAATGTAGGCTTTCTAATCGCCCTACTAATCAAGCCTGGATTTAAATATCCTTGCCCAGTCATAATATCCAAACTCCTTTCGGAAGGAACAATTTGACTTAGTAGGCTCAAGTGTTCAAGGGTTAATAAAGCGTTGATACATTCTTCATCTACGTGAGCAATCTGCAAATAACGAAGTAAAAGACAATTATGTTGAGCAATGAAAAATACGCAGATAAGATCCTGGATAAGATTACAATGGCAATGTATTTCTTAAAGACTTCGACACTTTCTGGAAAACAATAATCTTGAATATTAAATCATGATTTCTCAGCATTCAAATTTTTAACAAAATATTTCGATTCAATAAAAATTTGACAATAATTTACCTTAATATATATTGTAATTATACATAAAATTTTCAATTGACTAATCTAATAATTTTCGTTTTACTTAGCTTAAAAAACAAATGACCATCTGAATAATTGAAATAGACGCTTGAAAACTTGACTGAAATTTAAAAAAATGTTCATAATATTAGAATTCATATTTATTACAATACACTTTCTATATACAATTCATAATAAATATTTTACGATACAGAGTAATTTAACAAATATCGGTTCAGTTTATTATAAATTATTATCTAAATCTTCACCGGTTGCTATCGCATCGTGATAGATAATCGCGATTTTTTTTCATTTCCTTTCAATTAAACCAAAAATAAACCTTGACAGTTGCTTAGCTAAGATTCTAATCTTTCCTCGATGATCAAAACTTTATTTGACGAATCTCAGATAAGCCGTAGATAATTTCATGACGTGAGATACAGAAATGGAAAAGTCGTTCAGGGCCTCGGGAATAAGTTGGAGGAGTTGAATCTCACTTTAAAAATTCTAAGCGCAGAGACCACTACTCCACTTGAACCTCAACACCCTTTTTTTAGCAATTTTTTTTTTCCAAAAATTCCATTTGCTGATTTTTAAGTTCTTGGAGTCGAAGATCGATGAAGGACGAAAGTCGAAAGTTTTCCAATTAATCTTGAGCTGGAAGAGTTAGATCTGGCAAGTTCCTAGAGCACGTTTGCTCACTGTCGAGATCCTCTCTTCCAACTCAAGATTAGTCAGCTGCAGATCCAAAAAATTTTTATCCATCCCAAGAAAAATCGGAATCCAGAAATTTAAAAAATTCTGAAAAATGTTTCATTATTAACTGCCAGAGCTAAGCTGATAATTATTTGTAAAACTGACGCGACGTTTGAATTCAAACTTATAAATAATAAGTGTTGAATACTCAGTACACTTTTAAATAACAAAATTTGAAATTGGCACTACTTAAACGATACTTTATCTTTGCTTTTTAGTCAATGAATTATGATACTTTATTGGACTTTTCTCTAGAGTTCAAGGTCACACATGCCACCTGTTTGTCAATTGCTTTGCTATATTATTGAAACTTGATTTTACAAGACATTAAAATTTACATAAGATTTTAATTCTTCGATAAATTAAAATGAATTTTGTAAGAACATTTTAAAAGTTAATTTTTCTCATCTTTTTAAATTTTCTAAAATTATTTTATAAATTAGTTTTGCTTAAAAGAGTTTAAACAAGGCAAACGACGTGTGTTCGTAAAACTCTAGTAAAATAAAGCACTTCAAGTGTATTAATATCTGTTTGAAGAAAGAAGATAAGAATCCACATCAGATTATTTTCCAACAATCACGAGAAACTGATGCAACATGAAATTCAAATATATTGTATGTACTTCTTTAAAAAAATGAAGACTTATAACGTTTAAGCAAATATGACAATTTATTTTATCAACAAGTTATGATTAAGTTACTAAATGACTACAAGTTTATCTACTTAATTCTTATTTAAAAATAATGTTTCCATTTATAATACATATGTAAATTGTAAAACTATATAAATAAAAAAAGTTAAAACTTTATTTCTAGAGAAAATGAATGAATTTCACTTTTAAAAGATTCCAAAAATCTGAGTCGACTTTACCTTCTTTTTTCAATTCCTTAAAAATGAAACTAGCCACTCTTTTAACATAAAAGATCCTTCAGCTCATTCCATTGGTAATTCCTGATCAACACTACCACCTGCGACAAAAACTCGAGGAATCTTCTTATCTGAGCTTTTCCTCGGTCTGAATACACCTTACATAACGCGATTTTACGAACACAGTGCCACCTGATTAAAAAAACGATAAAAAAAAACACATTCTTTGGCTTCCACAAAAATCCATTGAGGATGATCCAGGAAAAAATTTAAAATTTAATTTGTAAAAGAACTGAGAAGCAACGAACGATTCGGCAGATAAAAATGAAGAAAGTTTAAGATCTGAGAGAACCTCACCGAAAAAAGGTAAGACAATCACTAGCGGGCCCCGAATACACCTGGGCCCTATATATACCTGAGGCAACTGATAGGGAATCTCATCCTAAGTCCTTCATCGATATCGGAGCCCCACCCCGATAATGATAACGATTCTCTGATAGATATTGCAGACGTGAACTCCTAAATTGTACTTCGAAGAAGAAAAGATTCAAATCTGATTTAAAAAAATTTAATCGTTTTACAACCTTCGCTCTCTTGTCGATAAAATATTACAAGGAAAATTAGCCATATGAAAGATTTTTTTTAATAAAGTATATTTAATAATAAATATAAACTTCAAAAAAATTTTCAAAAGGGGTGAGAAGCCGTTGCACTTGGACTAAGAAATTTTATATCCTTTCTACAATGTGGTTGTTTAATTAGGGTGTCAATTCTATGTAGACGTTTCAAAATTTTCAGTCAATTATTGTTTCTTGTATTTGAAAATATAGAAAATAAATCGACTTAAACTTTTTTTTTTTTTTTGCAAAAAGTTAGGTAAGGGCTGGAAAAATTAATTCTGATAATTATTAATTTATTTAGTTTGTATCTTGAAAATCTGACTTTCGAGTACTAATTAAAAAGATGCAAATGCGCGGATAATAGGTACAGATTTTATCAAAATTATTGAGACTGGACAATGGTCGGATGATAAGAAAAGATTATGACATTGTTTCAATCGAATTGTGTTACGAGTAATTATTTATGTACTTGGTTTTGCAAGTCATTTAAACAATATTTTTTTTATCTTTTGTAAAGATTTCCGTATTAAAAAATTCAGATTTATAGAAACATATTTCATTCTCTCTCATTTAAGAGATAACATAAAACTCTTTGGTGTTACATATATTGCCGTCAACCATATTTGTCGTATCTAATCAAGTTCTTTTTAGAAATAGATATATTTCCAAATTCCTTCAAACTAGTTTCGATTATCTCTATGAAATTCGAACTAATTTTAATCTTATGACACATTTCAGTCCAGAAACGTTTTTGATTTGAAACACCTTTTATCTATAAATTGGAACCTCCGTTCCGCACATTTACAGTACATTTTTCAATTTTGAAATTATCTAATCTGCTAGTTTGAGTCAATTAATAATTTATTAATGTGTATTTAATTAATTAAGTATTAAGTAAATTAAATAAATGAAACCATTTATTAACGGATTAAAAAAGATGAATAAAAGGTTCAACTTCAAAGTAAAGTGGATTTTAGAATAAAGCGACTCTACATGCTGTAGACTGAACAAGCTTTAAAATCTTCAATATCTTCGGCTGGTGTTTGCATAGAGATAAGCATACCTGACAAAATAAACCACTTCAGAAATCCGCTGGTCAGAATAACTTTGTGTGTTACTGATTACACGTATTATCAGGTTGGTCCAAGATAACACAGGTCAAAGGAACTAAAGAAATGCTTTCTAGAGTTTTTGGGCGTCTTATACATCATAGGTGCATCTAATTTACTTTAAAATATGAAAAATACTATTATCTGTCACATAGATGATCACTTATAACTGGTTGGGACATTTATAATTCATCATTGTTTCTATACGTTTTTTTTTATCAAGAAAAGTTATGAACCATTTTTGTTAAATTAATCTGATCGATTCATCAAGCAATGATTATCGTAATAATCTAATGATGGAGAAATAACAAATATACTTAGCAGCCGAAAAATAAAAATAAATTATTTACTTACAGCATCTGGTAATTGATGATATTGTAGAGAATTCATATACGCAGCTTTGTGATGTGAGGGAATTTGTACGTGGCCGCATTGGGGCTCAACCCAAATTTCCGTGACAATTTGAAAATCTCCGGACCCCTCACAATCTTCAGTACCACCTTCACCGTCACCTGTACCTTTAAATAATAATTTTTTATATGTTCAATATTGAATTTAAAAATTGATACACTCAAATCTCAATGACGGCAAATTCTCTAAGGGCAACATCTCTATTACGGAAACCGAAAACTCTCTATTTGGGCAACAAATGCTTTCAATTGTGGCAACTTACACTGTAAAAAACTTAAAAAGTTTAGATAAAAATTACATTTCGTTGTTGTAATTTTTTCCTATGATTTTCGTGGGAAAATTCCAAACTTTTTGAAAGTTTAAAGTGATTTCTGACGTTATTTTCCCGTAGTATTGTAAATTTTACAATAAAACTGTAATTTTACCACGAGAATCATATTAGAAAATAAAAATGTACCAGTGATAATTGAGGGAAATTTACAGTGAAGTGGAAAAGGATTAGAAGTATAAAATTACAATGTTTAGGTAAAGTTGCTACGCTTAATGGAATCCTTTTTACAAGAGCAATGTAAAAATCCAGTAGCCTTGAAAACCGCTAATGTACGTTTGATCATTGATGACGCGTCTTGCTTTTTATATTGTGTATAAATCCGGCAAACGGCAGATTCGAAAGGCTTTAAAGGTAAGTTGAATTAATTTTGATGTGTAGTTGGTGTAGTTTGTTTAAAAAATCTCATTTCTTGCATCACCTTCGTGGTTATTCTAACCTTCCGTGGTTGTCCGTCACTAGCCACTACTTTTTGCCATCTTCTTCGCAATTGTCGGATACCATCTCCAAAAAATGATGCGTCTTTTGAGGCGATCCACAAATCGATCCATTCCTTGACTTCTTGATAAGAGTGGAAATGCTGCTCAGCTAGGCCATGTGCCATCGATCGGAAAAAATGGTACTCGGAGGGGCAATGTCTGGAGAGTACGGCAGGTGGGATAAGACTTCTAATTTAAGGGTTTCCAAGTATGTCTTGACGGGTTTTGCGACATGTGGCCGAGCACTGTCATGTTGCAGGATAACTTTATCGTGTCTTTCTCGGTACGGCTCAAGCGCATCACAGGGGTTTCACTCGGTTTCAACAGCTCATAATATATCACACCTAGCTGGTCCCACCAAATGCAAAGCATAACCTTGACACCGTGAATATTCGGTCTGGCCGTTAACGTGGAGGCATGTCCGGGCATTCCGCATGATTTTCTGCGCTTGAAATTGTCGTAATGGACCCATTTTTCGTCGCCGGTCACGATGCGATGTAAAAACCCCTTCCGATTCTGTCTGCGAAGCATCTGTTCACAAGCAAAGAAACGGCGTTCAACGTCTCTTGGTTTCAATTCGTAAGGAACCCAATTTTCTTGCATCTGAATCATTCCCATGGCTTTAAGGCGTTTCGAAATTGCTCCCAATGATTTGGCTAATTCTTCTTGAGTTTGGCACGAGTCTTCAGCAAGTAAGCCTCCAGTTCGGTATCTTCGAAAATTTTCTTTCTTCCACCGCCATGCCGCTCCTCGACATCAAAATCGCCGCTCTTAAAGCGTTGAA
>JAUEJJ010000021.1:4205339-4216399 GCA_032164275.1 Synergus coniferae | reverse complement strand
ATAAAGACCATAAAGACAACATATGTCTGACTGCCACTGACTGCCTGACACCAAAGACATCTGACACTGCTGAAGTGGTGGGTCTGGTTGGTCTGGTCGGTCTGGTATAGTCAACATATGATTAACCTACAGTCGGTAAAGTTGACGAACAACAAAATCTTAAGGACATGGATACTTTACCATTAGAGCAATTAAATTTCCCCAACTTTACAGTCGCAATAATAAATATTTGCAAAGATATTAAGTATGGTCTACTTTTACATTAGGAAAACATATTTTTATTATTACGAACGTAGAGTCAAGTTAAAGATATTATTATCAATTATTATCTTTGAATTGAACAAGTAGAATTGACTAATTGAGTCAGATTGAGTTGGCGAAACCAGGCGAAACTCTTATGTCTCTTATGGTAATCACCATATGCTTTAAAGTCAGCCCTGCTTTTTCCATGCAGCAAATTTCAAATATTTATAGTTTTTTGGCTTTCTTATAAATTAAAAAAAGAACATTCTGAACCAATAGTTAAATTTCTGATTAATTAATTAATTAATTTAGTTTCAAGTGAAATTTATTTATAGAAAAAAGCCAGAGAATATTATATATTTGTATAAATTAATATTATGCAACTTCAGACAGCTGGATATTTTTTTTTGATAGTGTCTTGCAGTTGGTGAGACTGGTGGAGGGTACGCTGCCAATGTCACGTCACTCCATTCTCCTACTCCAACCAGAGATTATCTGCTATTCTGCTCCAATCATTCCAACGAATCCAACGTCCAGTTGAGTCAAGTTGAGTTGCGTTTTGGTTGCGTCAGGTTGCGTTTTGTCTGTTTGATTAAAGAGAAACGCTGTCATGTCACAGCAAAGGACTATTTAATAATAAGGTTTGTATAAATATTTATAATATATAATGTTTGTCTATTATTGTAAATTTTTAAGTCAAATTTTACATTTATTACATTATATATTAGAAGATTGTAAGTTTTGATTCTGTAGTAACAAAGCCACTCCCTGTCCCCTCCCATTTAACTGTCATCACACTTAAAGCATTTATGTGACTAATATGTTAATTGCAGGCGTTTTTGGTATAATTAAATTGAAAACCCTTACTTTTAAGGTAATTAGAAATTTGTTTCCTTTTAATTAGTGTAGATTTAGAAACCTTGTGACATCAGTTTAAAAATATCCAGCAACGTGGTATTCGCGGTGCTCTCATTATATTCGTCACAGTTATTTTAAATGAATTCCTTTTTCATAATATAAGCACTTATTTATTAAAATTGTGAATCATTTTATTATACTGCAACCAAAAGCATTTCTTTATTATTGCTTGAGCTCAAATACTTATTTGTTAGCATTTGTTTTTTTTTTTTTCATCTGCAGCTAGGCGTTCCGAAAATGCAAGTAATACAATTAAAAATTATGAAATTGCTCAGTTTAATTTGAAGTATTTTAACTTTAACTTTGATTTAACGAACTTTTCGTTATTTTGAAAAAAATGTCTTTTTTTATTCTTGCAGTGTACCGAGAAGTACAATGAAGCGCTTCCACCTATTGGTCACACTTCTGACCACATTAGCATTCGTTTCTGCCCAGAACCTTTACTTTGAGGAGCAAGAATATCAGTGCCCCCAACATTGGATCAAGTTTCAGGAATCTTGTTATCGGTTCATAAAAAGTCCAATCAGAGTTCGAGATGATGCAAGGAGAAATTGTCAAGCCTATGAGAGTGATCTGGTTACAATAAACTCCCTGGAGGAGCACGGCTTCCTCCTCTATCAACTACAATGGCAAGATCCGCAGCATCGCAAGTGGTACACAGGGGTGAGGTTACAGGGTGGTTACTGGTCCAACGAGGCCGATAACTCCCAACTTATAAATATGGACAATGCTTTCCTTCCCGAACCAAATGATGGAGTTTATGGCAGAGATTTTCTTGCATATTCCTTCAGTAACAGTTTAAAGCGGTGGGGCCTAGAAAAACTTACAGGTCATGATGAGTTACTTTATATTTGTGAAGCTCCCATTTCAATACTTCATAACTTGATAGAGGATGACCGTACATATCTATATGGAATTGATATCGACAATCCTTTACAAATTCCCAGAGGTCCTTATTTCATCAAACAACCCGTGAGTAGTGTTTTCGATTTTTCCAAGGAGAAAGTAAACAACGACGTTTCCCTAAGTTGCCTCGCTGGTGGATATCCAACTCCAACTTATGAATGGTTCAAGGAACTATACCAAAATGATAGACTGATCGCTTCCAAAATTGATCCTTTATCAAATAGTAGATACACCTTAAGTGGTGGTTTATTGATAATCTACAATCCGAATCAGACCTTGGATCGAGGATCATATCATTGCCGAGCAACGAACGAGTTTGGCACTATTAGATCTGAAAGCGTAGAACTTGCTTTTGGATATATAATGGAATTTAATTTGAAAAGAGCAAATGAACGAGGTGACCAGAATTGGGGGAAAGCTGTTTATTGCGATCCACCTCAGCATTTTCCGGGAGTAAAGTACTATTGGGCTCGAGATTATTTCCCAAATTTTGTTGAAGAAGATAAGAGAGTATTTGTGTCTTATGATGGGGCTTTGTACTTTTCTGCTTTGGAGCCGATTGATCGCGGAAAGTACTCTTGCAATGTGCAGAGCACTGCTTCGGACAATGGACGAAACGGACCTTTCTTCCCTTTGAGAGTCGATCCTCATTGTAAGTAGATAATGCGATTTCAAAACTAAATTTTCAATTTAAATCTGTAAGATGATTTGATTCGCTAATGTGATTTTATGTTTCAGCATCTTTCCAGCAACTAAAATTCGCCAATAATTTTCCGAAGGCTTTCCCTGAAGCTCCAATTGCAGGTGAAGAAGTCAGGCTGGAATGTATTGCATTTGGATAGTAAGTTTTATTTACCTTATATAATTACAAGAGTATCACTCCTAGCATAATTTAATTAAAAATGTATATTTCAGCCCTGTACCTTCCTACAACTGGACAAGAAAAGGCGCTGATTTACCTCGAGGATCTTATTCAATTAATTATAATCGAGTGCTAATAATTCCGCATGTAAATGTCGAAGACCAAGGAGAATATATTTGCCGAGCTACGAACGAACGTCTATCAATAGAAAATTCCGTGCTTTTATCGATTCAAGCTGCACCTAATTTTACGATACCTCTCACGGACAAGCATGTCGATTTTCAAGGAGACTTGACCTGGACTTGTGAAGCTTTCGGAATCCCGGATGTTTCTTACAAGTGGCTTCGTAATGGAGAGATATTGAATGAATACAATTTGCCCCCAGAAGATAGAGATCGGTATTTTATTCAAGATAATGTAATGAAGATCATTAGAGTTGATCCAGAAAGAGATCAAGCCATGTACCAATGTAGTGCTACGAATCAGCTGAAGACGAAATACTCTTCTGCTCAATTGAGAGTTTTATCTTTGAAACCATCTTTCAAAAAACGACCTTTGGAATCCGAAACATACGCAGCCGAAGGAGGAAATATAACCATTGTTTGTAATCCTGAAGCAGCCCCGAGACCTAAATTCGTCTGGAAAAAAGATGGAAATGTTATTGGCGCTGGAGGAAGACGAAGGATTCTTCAAACGGGAAATTTAATAATTAGTCCAGTCTCTCGAGATGACGAAGGAATGTACTCCTGCACTGCTTCAAATCAATATGGAACTGACGAGACCAGAGGAAGATTAATAGTTTTGCGTGGACCCAGATTCACGGAAATGTTGCCACCTCGAATCATAACTGCTGTTGGTTGGAATCAAACGTTACGTTGCCATGCTGAGACTGACGAAATGTTGGATGTCGCATACATTTGGATGCACAACGGAATGCGCATCAGGGATAAAGATTTAATAAATAATAGGCATATAATGGTGGAAGGAGGAATCCTAGAAATTATTAATGCCACGATGGCTGAAGGTGGAGAATATGAGTGTGTTGTTAAAAGCGCTGTGAGTAGGATTGTTAGCAGAACGATTGTTTATATAGAAGGTCCTCCTGGTCCTCCTGGAGGTGTCCAAGTTGCCACGATTGCCAAATCAACGGTAACTCTTCATTGGACTGATGGAGCTTTCAACGGAAAGGAGATTTTAATGTACACTGTGAGCGCTAGGACAAATTGGAATAACACCTGGTTTAATATCAGTGAAAGTAAGTAAAAGTTTCCTTTCATTCACACCTGACTATATCTTCATTATAGTTACTCCTATTTTTCATACGATTTTTCTTCTATTTTTTCAGATATTAGAGCAAACGTTGTGGATAGGTACAATGGCCGTAAGGAAGCAATTCTCGAAAACGTGTTGAGTCCCTTCACTACCTACGAATTTCGAGTTTCTGCTTTCAACGAATATGGCTATGGACCTCCATCAGCTCCAACTCCCCAGTACAGTACTCCATCTGACAAGCCATTCAAACTTCCGAAGAACATCGGAGGCGGTGGTGGAAAGATTGGTGATCTTACAATTAAATGGGATCCTTTGCCACCTGCAGATCAAAATGGGCCTGGAATATACTACAAGGTCTTCTGGCGTAGGAAGTTCCACGACACCGAATTCCAATCCCTAGACCTAAAGCAATACGGAAATATCGGAACTGCTGTTGTGCAAATTCCACAAAACTACTACTATACTGAATATGAAGTCAAGGTCCAAGTTATTAACGACATAGGCATTGGTCCTACTTCCGAACCGGTAACGATATTCAGCGCAGAAGATATGCCCCAGGTCGCTCCACAACAAGTTTACGCTCGCAGCTATAATAGTACTGCCCTCAATGTCACTTGGGAACCCATTGAACAAACTCGCGACAGAGTCAGAGGAAAACTCATAGGTCACAGGATCAAGTACTGGTTGGAAAACAAGCCCGAGGAAACTGCCACCTATTATCTTTCCAGAACGACCAAACCTACATCTCTTGTTGTTGGTCTCAAACCTGATACATATTATTACGTCAAGGTCATGGCTTATAACTCCGCTGGAGAAGGACCTGAAAGTGAAAGATATTTGGAGAGAACCTGGCGAAAGGCACCGCAGAAACCTCCTTCTGCGGTTCACGTTCACAAAGTCAATCCGTCGACTGTTCGCGTAACTTGGCGTTATGTTCAACCAAGTTTGGATGAAGAACCACTGATTGGTTATAAGGTTCGGGTTTGGGAAGTAGATCAAGATATGAGTACTGCTAATGATACGTTGATTTCAACTGGAAAAAATCTGGAGGCTTATATTGATAACTTGAGACCTGGAAAGGCTTATCATCTTCGAGTACTTGCCTACAGTTTAGGAGGTGATGGACGCATGTCGAGTCCTACGCACACTTTTCAAATGGGAGATACGGAATTACTTAAAAGTACTGCAGCCAATAAGATGCTTAATAGCGCTTTGTTTCTGGCCTCTTTGTTTCTTCTTCATTTTTTTCAATTTCGGTAAACTTAAGGTAAGACTAATTTCTTGGAATTAATATCTTGGGGATGTAATCTCATAAGGTAATATCGCACGGTGGTTACTACAATACTAAATTTTACCATTTTGAATACCGGCAATTTTTTTTGTGATTTGAGTAATCACCCTGCATTACCTTGTTTAATCATTTAATGATTCTAAGCGTGATAAGCTTCTAAAGCAAAACGCCTATTTCCTTCCATAAGTGTTCTTACCTTGAAGCTTTTCAAGGTAATCCAGTGATAAGTTGGATTTTATATATGAGATAAATGATTTTGGAATCAGAGTAGATAAGAGAAAATCTATATAAAAGTAAAGAAAATATAGAACACAACTTTTTATATTACTTTCGTGTTCAAGGAAATAATTTTTAAATTTGAGATATTAATTAAAAGAACTCTCAATGTGAGTGAAACTGACTGGCGTTTTTGCTTTTGTCAATCATTTTTTTAAGCTAGGTATATTTTTTAATCGAATGAGATTTTCCATTAAATGACAAATGCAATGCAAAATTAAGGGTACAAAAATAACTAAAAGCAATACACTTAATTGCGACGAGAAGCTAATGTAAAATAATGTGAATAAGCTCTAGAAAATAGATAAGCAGTATTTTTTTATTAACGTTATATGATAATCTGCAACTCAATTTAGAATTGAATGGAGATTTATCTTTATTTGAACTAATTAAAAAAAAAATGATTGTATTAGTATTACTTTATTCTGATTTTAAAATCACAAATTGACCAGACGCATTCCGCATTTTATTTGTATTCTATTTCAAATTTGAAATAATCGACAATAATATCAACTTTTTATCATGTTATTAATCAAATTGTTGCACAAGCGTATGACGTTTATTTTGCATTTAAATTAATGTTAACAAGTTTGATAATGAACAGTATGTGTCATATTTTATTATATTTGAGATTGAAGTGGATTTAGGATTAAATGTTTTATTCTTTACCTTAGAGCTAAAGTTTAAAATATCACGTTGTACAATAGAACAAATTTCCGTCCATATATACCCAGATACATATAAATACTGTTCACTTTAATTTCCACAAATATGTGTACAAAAAAGCTTGCATTATAATCTGGGTATTTATTATATGTTAAGCTTCACACAGAGAATTATGTCGTATACCTAAGGATTTATATGTGTATGTGGAATTTTACAATTTTTTACTTTTGATTCATTTTATGAAGGAACAATTTTGATTTTGATTTCTTTTTGTACTGTTGTACTCTGAGTATTTCAGATTATGTACAAAATAAATTTTATACATGGTAATATTTTCTCTTTTAATTACGATCCATATTCAAATTTTAGTTTTAAAAAATTTTTATTAATTCCAAGCGGTCACCAATCCAAATAGTAAATTTGTTTATTCGCATAAATATTTAATTATAATATCGAAATTCCTTAAAACTACTTAAACATAAAACATCATAAAATTTCTTGAAATACCATGAAATCCTTTAATATTTCTTAAAATCCAATGAATTTCGTAAAATTTCGACGCAATTTTCAGAAAAACTAATGTTTCCGACAAGTGTCTTCGATATTTTCGATTTTGGTATAGAAATCCAAATATTCAAATATTTGAATATTTATTATAAACAAATTTATAGTTAAGTTAAGTAAGCATGGGTACAGTAGGAATTATTAAGTGAAGAAAGCCTAAATTATCATTAATAATTATCATTTATTTGATTACATCCATAGATTACATTCAAGTAAGTCCTACACATTAACAAAGGTACACTCACGTACGAACTATTCATTATTCATTAACAACTAATAAATAATAGTTGCAGTTGATAAACTTCATAAATCTAAAAATACTTAAATAATATCAGTACTTAAGATTTAATTAAATAATACAAAGACTGTGATAAAAAGTTATAAGTAATACATGGAGCAAAAAAGTATATGATATGTTGGCACCTAATTTTCAAACACATACATATTAAATAACAAACTGAATAAATAATATAAAAATCGTAACTATCATATTGAGAGAAAGACAGTTACCCACTGTTTTTTTTTTTTAATATGACAGAAACTTCCCTTTTGTAGCATGCGCGGGTAAAATCAGATTTTGATGGATAGTCACGCGCTAAATTATTTAAATTACGTGTCTCATAAATTCCACATGATTCACTGTGATATGATATATTTGATATGCTATTTTCAGGAAGACTCGGATATTTCTAACTTTACGTGAGCTGTTTACAGATGAGTAATATCTGTTTACATATGAGTAATAGTATTGATTTCAACTTTTTTATATACTCGCTGTGTAAAGCCTTTGATATACTTAACAACTATTATTTTCAGCTTATGATGCTTCTGCCAATGCAAGCAGAGTTGTGTTGCTCTAAGTCTTGTAAAACGATCGCTAAAAATAGTGATTGACATGAATTCGTGAACATTAACAGTTAATGAATATACATATCAATATCTCTAGAATTTTTAACAGACTAGGCAAAACGAGTTAATATCGAGATTCGTTATCGTGACATGACTTTATTTAAAAACATGTTAATAAGTTTAATTTGAAAAATTAAATAGATTCATTAATTAATTCATTAGATAAATTACATTCACCTATGGGAACAATTTATGTAATTATTTTAAGAAAGGTATCTTCGGAAGTAAACTTGACTTTAATTAATAGTAATAATTTTATATTTAAATAAAATATTAGTAATTTAATGGAGCGTCATTCTATTTAACTAAAAATACATTTCAATCTGCATTTAATCACTCGATTTGTATAAAATCGGATCAGTGAAAAGATTCAAGCGATGGGTTTTCTATTTGAATCAATAATCTAATTATTAAATATGTAATAATTTTATTAATAATTAATTATTAATTTATAATAATTAAATATTTAATAATTCATAATTCTTTATGGATTTTTGCAATAGGAAACCCGTTTTTTGAGATTTTTCTCTCCTAAGTTTAACGTAATCATCGGTAAATCGATATGTTTTCCAAACTTCCTTAAATCTAAGCAACACTGTTAATGGATGTCTCTCAGGTAACATTTTACTTTGATTAGATTCTTTCCGAATACACAGTTGTCCCCCTCCAGAGTCACTGTGCATTACTTATTCTCTATTAATAAATAGATTTCGCTACTTTTCTATTTTAATATATAATATTGCGGTTATAGTCGAAAATTCTTTAACGACGAAATCACTAGATATTTGGAATTTTTTTCCAAGATCTTATAATACGATTAATGATCTTAATTTTACATTTGGTTAATTGCTGTTGAACACCTTCAGAACTAGAGTACAGACACTAGTCTTCTAAGGTCAGTAAGTATTTGTATTTGACGTTTCAGAACCAATTTAAAAAAAAAATAAAAAGCTTTCCTTGAAGCTTTAATAAATTTATAAAAATTTAATGACACTTCACTCACATCAGAAAACAGTTTAATTGTGATAACATTCTGGTCAGAAAACTATTTATTGAGTCAATCAATGTATTCTTTATGGAATAGAGACTATATTTATATTTTTAATCAAATAAAAGATTTTAATTCAATTTGAAGTCTTCCTCAAATTATTTAAATTACATGAAATTTTAGTATTGAAAAAGTAATTACAAAATTTTCAAAAATTGGTTCTGGCAGTTCTAAAAAATCTTGAATATTTTGGAATGCAAGGACAGGAATACATATTTAATTAGACCTTTTTCGTAGACTTTTTAGTCTTTGATTGACAATATTGAGGTGGGCTATTAAAATAAAATAAAAATATAATTTCATTGTAGTTCAAATTAGTTAATTATAATTAATTGACTGACATAGCTTAAGCCTTCTATAAGATAAATAAAATTGGTATCATTTTTTTATAAACCCTAAAATTTATTTTTAGAATTTATTTTAAAATATTTGTGAAATAAAAATAGTTTTTCAATATTTTATAGCACTCTCTCGTGTTAAAGTTATAGTTTAAAACATTTTTTGTGCGTCTGCCACAGTTGCAGTAGCGGAACTGCTTTGTGTTGCGCAGTGGTTACGTAAATGTTACAATAATTTTATAGACGATATAAGAATAACGTTGCAAATGAACCTCTAACACATGTATATATATATTATATATATTATTAGTGAATAATAATTAATTATTATATTACATCTTTTTGGAAGAACTGTACACTCGGCACATTTTTAGTCCGCAGCGTAAAAACACCGACAAAAAAGTTTAAAATGGAAAATTCGAAAAATTGTATATCAATTTAAAATTTAAACTATTTCTTCTCAAAGTTATTAATTAAAAAATGCATTGAATAATGCTTAATTTTTAATCATTTAAAATAAATATCGTAGTAAACATTTGTGAAAATAAATACAAGTTAATAAATTTCTTCAGGCTTATTGTTTTTGGTAATTTTTTTGTCGGTGTAGGGATCGGAAGTATCTTAAAATTACGTAAAATTATTGTCATATCAGTTACACGAAGATGAAGGTTTAAAAGTTAACATCGTTGCTCGAACATCGATTTGCGAACGTGTTAAAAGTCTTTCCTTTTCTGTGACTACAAAAATTATCCTTAGATAATTTTGTCACTAATATTTCAAAATATTTTTACTCGTAAAGTTTCCACTTTTATATACATTTGTATATGCAAGAGTGGTCAATATTCGATATGGTCAACTCGAAATATATTATCGAACGAGAAAGAGTGCATATTTGATTTTTGGTTCATTTGATTTCTGTCTATTTTATATTTAATACTGATTCTTCATCAAATACTGAATGATGTTTCAATTTGATAAAAAGGAAGAATTCAAAAATGTGTATATATAATATTCGCTATAAAACGTTTCGTCAAATTTATTTTTCAAAACTGTTCCATCTGAAAATTCGAGCTTGTTGTATTAATTTTTGATATTTGCGAAAATTCACTAATTCTCTACGAATTTTTTAAGCGACAACGATTTAATATTATTCTACTCTCGAAAAATTGTAGAAGCAGATAGATAAATAAACATAAATGTATGTATATATCTTTTACACGTACACTGTAAAAAGTTATACAAATTCTACAAAAGTAGAATACATTTTTGGTGTTTCCGCAAATTTCTAATGATTTTCTTCTAATTATCATGGGATCTAAATGTTTTTGGACTTTTTTTTAAAAATGTTTTGACTTCACATATATTCTGTGTATAAACACTGAATATTGTTATCCATGGAATTAATTTTTAACAGTGTACGTTTATAATAGTAAACAGTAAGAATGATATCGTGTTTGATTTGTAAGTCGAAGTAATGCAACAGGCAGCAAATATATATCGTTATAAGCGTTATATATTATCATTTTCTGTGCGAAATTCCGACCGGCGGTTCGCTGTCACCTTAGGGAAACTTCTTTGGTAATACACCTGGCCATTAAGTCACGACCTTAATGACCTGATAAATAATTATTTATTATATCTTTTAAGCATTAAGCTTATAAAGGTGTCAATTCCACTGGAGCCTGACCCATCCTCGTTCTTAACGTTGCCACATCATCTTCTATTCGAATCAGCAGCCTGCATTTCTATAAAATTTGTATTTTTTTT
>JAUEJJ010000021.1:4166714-4187754 GCA_032164275.1 Synergus coniferae | reverse complement strand
ATGTCTTGCAATCTGCATTTTATATTTAGACTGAATGGAATATATAAATAAATGGTAGTATATAATAGCTATCAGTTTCGATGTTTATGATTATAAGCCTTCCATTAGCAGAACAGTTTTTGCTGCTGGTGGCTCTTAAGAGGATTAAATACTTGATCGAAAATGTTTACCACGCTGAGGATAAAATCCAATTTGGTGCTCCATGTGTCCCGGAGTGGAAGCTGCTTAGTTGTTGATGGACATGTTACATTGAGAGACGTTTTGGCTCCATCGGTATTCTCTGAGTCCATCAGTTCTGGATCTCTCGAGGTCTCCGTCATGTTTCAACAGCTGGTGCCTCTTATTTGCCTAAACGCTCTGCTACCTTCTTGTTCCAGATGACACCGACTTTAAGAGGATGCCCTTCAACCAGGAAGTTGTTGTCGAGACATAACAGCTAAGCTGGAATAAAAACAGTTATGACCATTTTTCCTTTACATTTCATAATTATTTCAGATTTTTAAGAAGAATTTTATTATATATTAAATATTAAATTTATAATTTCATTAAGTTTCTAATTTTATATTGTTCTAGAGCAGAAGAGGAAAAAGCAACAGAATTCTGCGAGAAGTTTTAATTTAAACCCCTTTATATTTTCGTTTCAAAAAAAGTTCAAATTGCGATTACAATTAGCTTTTTATACAACCAAGTTTTAATATCTGTAATTTCGTTTTATTATTTCATAAATTTGCTTTTTTCTACTTGATGTTGAATAAAAAGGTTATATAGCGCTACATTTCTGCCTAGCATTCACTCCACGTCGTTACCATCTCTGTCATTATCAGGAGGGCCATTAATTCGTAAACCGTATTGCGTACATACGACCCCACCAACTGTTTTGGATGTACAAACACATTGTGCAAGTGCAGTTTATACTATATCGGAACTTCAAAGCCTGTAACGTAAATTCCCTCTGGCACAAATTTCATGAGATATCTCTATAAACTATTGTATTTTGTGAAATAATCAAATTAATAATAATAATAATGAAAAGAAGCTAAAATATACGTTCTTTATTGAGTTAAATAAGTTATGACAGTACAAAAGTTTGTCGTTCCTCAAAATAATAATATAGAAGTGGAGTTCGTGTTTTGAAATAAAATTTCACAGTTTAAATACGATATAAAGTGCATCAGGTGAAATGTTCTTCAAGGGGGAGTTTAAAAGGTAACCTTATATACTTTGTGCTTCAAACTTTTTAAGAAAATAGAGCTTTCTCTATAAAACGTTCTTTAGCTTTCGCCAAACCGAGAGAAATTTTACAAGAGTGCTTCTTGAATAAAATAAAACTTATACAAGATGGATATAAAAATAAAGATATTTAAACTACTTTTTCTATAAAAAAATGAGAATGTAATAATTGAAAATTAAAAACTTTCAATTGTAAAAACATTAAAATGTGAGTCAGAAATTCAAAATATGTAAAGAGCGCCGTAACTTTTATTTAGAATACATTTTTACTTCTTTAAATATAAGAGGTAATTTCGGACAATTTTAAAAAGTATACCATGCCCGAAAGCCCCAGGCAATTTTGCCTAGAGAAAAACTGCGGAAACCGATTACCCAATCGTTCCAGTTTCGAGAAAAGACAATGGTTGTCACTTTTCAAAGTATCAAGATCGATGATCGAGTGCCTAAATCCGTCAAGTTTCTCCCGAGGCAAATATTTAATTAACTTCAAGAGATTTTAATCAGATTCCTAATTACCCGTTTCAGATTAGCATCCTTTATGTTTTACATTAAATATTAAAAAGTTTAAATGGTTTTCAATTGCTTCAATTTTAAATTGAGCAATTTTTTTAATATTGCCAAATATTTCCCACGCTTCCTAAGAAGATTTTGATGATTTGTCATCTTGAATTTAATTATATACTATAAATCACAGAATCATTCTATCAAAAATGTCTGCAATCAATATTGATAAACTTCTTTGACAGTTCTTATCTCCTTTTACTCGAGCCCTATTCTTTTGTCAAAATCAGACGATTGATGGTGAAAGTTGTCTTTAAGAACATCTATGGTTTTTGCTGATATGAAAAAGTTGCATAAAATTATATTATATATTACAGTTTGGAATTTCCGTCCCTTTCAAAAAGAAATGATTACATACAAGTTTTGTTTGACTTTCTAAATTAAATTTCCTGACAATTATCATTTTCAACACAATAAAAGAGGTCACTTATTGTTTTGCATCGTAGTGTGATTAAAACCATAGAAACTTTCTCACTTGTTCGGAAAGTTTTCATTATTTCTGTGTAAAACATTATTTGTGAGAACTAGAATGAATAAAAATTTTGAATGTAGGAGTCTCATTTTACATTACATTTTACATTCATTAATTAAGTTTGAACCAATCGATTAAAAACTCCGAGTCTGGTCACTCAACGACCTTTAACGAGAAAATTGCTCTGCCTTTTCCGTTCCGCCTTTTACTACTTAAGACTCAGTGGATTTCATTCACGTGAGCTTACATGTGATATTTAAAAATTGCTTTTATTTAGAGTTGACATTTTTCTTACTGGCTATAATTTAAACTAAGTTCTACATTAAATTAATTTAATATTGATTTTACAGTATTAGAATTAGAATACAATGAATTTTGTATTTTCAATATGCAAGATATCCTTTTGCGAATTAACCCCTTGTGAAAGGGGAGTAATCATACTCTTGTCAGCCTCTTTTCGTCCTGTTGATTCTTCGGTGAACATACGTGCTTCCTGCTTTTGGATCGTAGCCAACTCGATGTCAACGAAGGTATTTCGTTCATTTCTTTCTCACTTTTCACGTGTATATCTCTATATATATGAACACGTGACATTGTCCGACATTTTCCACTAGAGAAAAATCGTGAAATTAAAATGAAAATTTAAATTTAAATTCAAATTTAAGATTTTTTTTTTGCAATATTTAACAGCATTTCCTTCAAATAGAAAAAAATTCTTCTGCTTAAAATGAACAGCACTCTTTCAGCTTTGGTAATAGAATTTAACATCAAATCATTTTACTGAGAATAAAAAAATCGCGATTAAAAAATATTGAAATCATTTGTTCGAAATTGAAAGAACAGTTTCACTTATAAGTGAGTCACCAAGAGTCAAGGGATTTAATTAAGAGTGAGTTGGATTAGTTTTAAATTCGCTATCTCATTATGCACAGAGTTTAAAGAAAGAGTGAAGGTTATTCTTCTTAATAGATAAATTGGCCAGGAAGTTTGTGATAAAAAGTTGAGATTAGATGATTGATAAAAAAGGAACCAAATCTAATAGTAGAAAATGTAAATTTAAAATGTGTTCTTGTTACAGACGATAAAGTTTTATAAAGTAGAAAGGGTTTTCTTATAGGATTTATAAAGTTTATCTTGAAATACACTTTCTTAAAATTTGCGTTTGAAATTACGTAGAACGAAAAGACTAAAAGAGAATAATAAAATTTGATGAAGGAGAGCAACTTTTTGTTAAATCTTAAATGGATCTGAAGTGAATCCGTTATTATGGACCTCTTTACATTTCTTATCACAGTTATCATCAATATCGACTTTGTCTTCCACTTAAAAGTTTACATTATTCTTCAATCTACTTTATTTCATAAAGTCTTGGTCTATTTGAAATAGCTTATAGAGTATTAAATTTACATAATTTCCAATCTTCGAATTATGTTTAAATTAAATAATTACATAAAGGCTTTAAGCGCGGTATAATTTCATTAAAAAAAAAGTAATTAAATGGCCCTTGTTCATATGAAGTCTTCCCATTAATCTTTTGTAAAAAGTATCCAATATATTAATCATATACATATATAAATATATTAATCATTAATTTAAAATATCGAAAAAGGCCTCTTAGAAATATATTAAAGGCAGAAAAGCTCTCTTTCATTTAAAAAAATACTTCAACTCTTCATCTTAAATGAAAAGTGACTCGAGAGGCAAGAAAAAGTTCCTCTTAAATACGCTTGGCCGATTTAATCGGTTATCGCATATCCCAGCGAATTTCCAGTCTTCATCGGCAGGCTTCCACCAAACTCAGTGGCCCAAATAATTGAAAAGTGAAGAAAAGAAATGTAAAAAGAAAAAGTAATCAGTTTCTAGAAACATCCAGAATAAATGAAAATTCTAACTCACAAATGTTGTTCTTTACTGTACGATTTACAGGTCGCAAATTTATTTTATAGAAAGGGTAGAATGGGTTAAGGGCCGCAAAAATGGCAAAAAAATGGGACCAGTCCGTTGGAATTTTCCCCAATTTCCCGATGGCCCAATTCGGATCCGCTGTGCGTATATGCGGCGAATTCATCGAACATAGAAGCGTTAAATATGCATGTCCGGCAGGGGGTCCGTGTAATAAAATATATCACCATCATGTTCTTCTTCCCCTCCCCCACTTTCCCTCCCCCCTCCTAAACCATCGGCTCCCTCTTCCTCTTCCACGCTCATAAAAAACAGCTATATTCTAATTAGTCGAGGATGTGTTCGTTGCTGTGCCCACGGCCTTAAATCTCGACACCTTTATGCACATTTTAATTCTCCATTTTTTAATTATAATCAACGGCTTTTTAATAGCTAATTGCATTTGGCATTGAAATTTTAAAATGCAAGAATAATAAAATTGAATGAATTAACAATTCAATGAATTTTCTTCTCATTCATTACTCGAATTTCTACCACTTCAATAGTATTCAAAGGGATGTTATGCTTTATGTAGTTACACATATCCCTATTAATATTTCTATGTATATATGTATATATTTAAATGACAAGATGATTTCCGGCATATATTTTCGAGGTAAAAAGCGCGCGAAGAGTTTGGAATACGAAATAACGAACCTTTGATGGTGTCCTCGCCGTCGTTATAGACCAAAGGCTGAGGGTTGAATTTGTGGAAATCCGTGCGCACACACACACTGGAAAATGAGATAGCACAGACGCGATTCGATAAAAACGAGATGTTTTATTTTCGGCGGTAAGATTTGAAAGTGATTCTGGTAATGTTGTTGATGAGGAAAAGTGAATGGACAGTTTCCTACGGGTTCGACGACACAAATGCACTGAAATCACCAGGAGGGTTTTAGAACTTTTGGTGGAGAGGAAAAGGATGCTGGGAAACGTGCGCGTTTCCTGGAATCGATCGTTGGGGAGAAACGCGTGTGCGAGCCGTCGTGAAGCCCGCGAAGAACTGAAATCGTCGTGCCGCCCTGGACCTGGTGCGGATCGGTCGGGAGAAGAAAAATGGGGATCTTCCCCTGCTCCCTACCCCCTGCGACCCCTGCCCATGGCCCGACCCCACCACCCCATCCACCCTCTTTTTCGATCCTCGGCCTCCATCAACCAACCCACCCCACCCGCTCCAGCATAGAACATTCAGCATCCACCCTTACGCTCGGTGCCTCCATCACGACCGATATCACACATCTGGTGCAGATCATCAATGTACTGCGGGTAGTGGGGGAACCCCAAGATCGCAACAGTATATCATCATCAAGTTGACATCGCTTTGCGAAACCCCAGGCCCGCAAAGCTTGCTTAGTTTCACTTCCCAATGACGATTAATCCCAATAATATTTATGATAAGGAAAAGTAAAAAAACCCACGGAAATCGCTTCTGTTCTGTTCTGATCTGATCTGTGTAAATCGAGGGGAATATTTAGGAATATTCCCAAATATTCCCACCCCAAGTATTTTCTTGCTTTAAAACCCCTTACAATTCCTTAAAATAACTTAAAATGCTTTGAAATTCTTTAGTCAGTGAATTCTTCTGAAATCATTGCAATATCTTGGAATATGTTGAAGTTATAGTACACCACGATCGGTTGACTTGTAAACCTCTCATAATATAAATATATATATATTAAGAGTAGTTTCTACAATATGTTAACTTTTTTGTGTCTTCTAAGTCATCACGAAATGTCGAAATCAGGAGAAGAAAGTATGAAACTGACACACTGACTTCTATTCCAACGTTCTGACTCCTATTATCCCAATTCGCTTCAAAGGAAACAATGCCTTTTCTCCAGTACTTCCAATTGTTTTGTATAAAAGTCATTGTCTTCTTTTAAAGATAAGTCTATCACGTACAAAAATTCTACAAAGAGTATTAAGCATAAGTAATTAAGAATTTTAATAATTCTCATGATTAGTATTTAAAAGGATTGAAAAATTACAACCCGAAAAGTTGAAAAGTTGATAAAAAGGTTTTCTAATCTGATTTTTGTATTGAAGTCTATAAGACGATTTGAATACAGAAACGCTTTAAAAACTCCTTCTTCTTGAAATTTTTAACCTTAGGGCCACTAAAGTATGTTCTCTCTGGGTTCATTTTCAAACTATAAACTCACTGCTGGACTCGTATTCAATTTCTCTTCCTTTTTTATTACAATATCGTAAGTCCGCGTGTCCAAATTTGTCCCTCGGGACCACCCGGGTTGGAGTTATACCGTCGTTCTGGGAGCAGATCGATCCATCTTCTAACCTTCTCTATTTTGTGAGCAGACAACAGAGAGAAAAAATTCCTATACCGTTGAAAAGCTAGATGCAAGGGCGAAGACTTTTTCCTGGCTTTCTTCCTTAAATTGAAATTCCAAGAGGGAAATATCTGACACGTGTTCTTTTCCTATCGGGACTGAGATTCTGAATAGAAAATTAATATCGCCACAATGCTTTTCTTTTAGGGTATATATCCCTCGTATCTATAGTGCTGCGAATAATAATTGATTTTCCGTATTAAGCCAACAAATTTTATTTACTTGTTTGTAAAGAATTTGTTCACTTGATATACCTATATTCACATTTCGTAATAGAAAAATAGAAAAGTTAATAACCTAGAGTTTTTGTGCAAGTTTTTAGATTATTACTATCATAAATTGGGGAGCCTTCATAAAAAGAAAGTAAGATTTAGAAGAAAACTGAAAGGTTCGAATCGAAAGGATATAAAATTTCACTAAGAATAGGTATGTTCTGTGAAAGTAGTGGTAACGGGACGCAATAGTCAGCCATTTGTCACACGTGCAACCCCATTTTTCTTAAAAGGAAGCAATTAGTTTTAGGGGAGAAGTGTGAAGAAAATGAAAGACTAAAAAAAAAGTAGTAATGCTACTCACTCTCTCGGTAAATAAAAAAAAAAACTAAAAAGATAGAAAAAGGATGAAAGAGAATGACAAAAACTAAACTGAAATTAAATAATTAATTAATGTCTTTTATAAAATTATTTTTAGCAGTTGATTATTCTAATTTTCATTCAAATTTCTATCAACTGAACCCCAAAACCAACTGATTTCAGCTCGCATTTAATTTTAATATGAGAACTTTCAAAAGTTCAAACATGAAGCTTAAAACTCCAACTTCCATACTTATTAGTGTGGAAGTTGGAGTTTTAGTAGTGTCGGAAGATTGATTAAAGCCAAGATTATACGATTACACCTGTGGAATTTAAATGATAGCTTTAAAGCTGAATTGTCTGATATTAATTTTCTTTATTAAATAATAAAGTTCTACGATAAATACAGCACTGCAAATATTTAATTTTTATATACTTTTTATGTGAAAAAAAGTTTTAAAAATGATTTAAAAATATTTTCAAGATTTTTTACAGATTTTACCCTATTTCCTTGAATAACAAATGGATGTCAAGTTCCCGCGCCACTTCTCGCACATCCTCTCGTCATTTGGGATAATCCTCTCCCTAGCATATGCACGTGCAATGCTTGCTTTGCACTAAGTGCACATCCAGCAGAATTTTATTATCAGCAGACGACAATGTCTCATTATTTAACAAAAAGTTAAACATACTTATAATTTCTACAGATCCCTTATTTTTTTGCTATTTTTATGTTTGATTCTTTAACGTACTTTATTTATTTAATTGATTTCGTATTTTTATGATTATCCTTATATCTGAGAGTATTATTCAACACTAAGAAGAAATTTTCCGACAGATTTAGAAGAGAAACGAGGTGAACCTTCAGAAACGATTAATTTTCTTGTCAGTTACAGCGAATTCGTGTTCTGAAAGAAAGCACTGCAACTATATTGATTGTCAAATACAGATTCAGTTATAGGCCGTATTGCGATCATAAAGGAAGAAATCAAATATCTGATATCATCACGTTTCATCTTAAACTCTAAAACAATTTGTTTGATTCAAATAAGTTTTTTTGAATTGATAAAAAAAAGCGTTTAATTAATTTAACCAAAAGGTTTGTTAATTCAAATGAAATTTGTTTATTTGATCCAATCAATCTGTTTTCTGAGACTTTGTACAGTGTAGAATAAGTTTTGAAATATTTCTTCTTGCTGCTTTAGTTAGAGTAAATTAAATGAATAAAATTAAGCTTTAATTGTTGAATATGACTTCCGCATCTTATCATTTTATAATATGTTATACTCAGAGCAACCATAAATATCGCAAAGTGATATGAACTACAATAAATCCCTCTCATAAAAACCAATATGGCACATTTCGCAATTATGACAATCTCATAAAACGAACTATAATACATGGTTTCGACAATAAAAATTTGAAAAATAAATAAAACGAAATGTATTTTTCTCTAATGATGATGAAAATTGGGTAACCATGGTTACCCAATTGGAAAGCCATGGTTTCGGGTCATTAGATCCGTGAGGATCTTTATGGGCATTTAAGGGCTTTATATGGTAAAATTCAGTGATTTAAATTTACTCATATGGTTATTACCACATGCCCTTAAAGGAGAAAATTTATTGAACCGGAAAAAATAAATTGTGTGACGGTTTCTATATGTTGCTTGAATAAATATCAGGGGATTAAAAAATGGCAGGACTCAGTGTTCAGTTATAGTTCCAGCCAAATCTGGTATCATCTCAGACTTTTCGATCCGTCAAGGGAGTTGATCTCTGTTCCCGCGTCTGTGCGACGGTCTGTTATACCCATAACGGATGCGGGGATGGATCGGTGTCACGTGAACCCTCCGGATATATCACAGCTTCCTAGTCTTGCTATATCGCCATTTCGTTCATCGGAAACGTGAGGAAGCCTTCGAGTCGAAGGTGTCGCAGGAGAAAAAAGATACAATTTTTTTTATTTCAAAACTCATCAAATTACGAGTATTTTAAAGAATCGAATATGTTAATACATCAGTAATATAAAAAAAACTTATGTTATCCATTATAAAACTATCTTTTTTAAAAAATCTTCTTATTCAATAAAAATTATAATTTATTTGAAATTTTATTAAAGGACGAATTCATTGAATAACAATTAATCATTTATCTCAATTTATTTTATTTAATTTCTAAATTATGCAGATGTAATCTGCAAAAGTTAATTAATCGCATATTTTGAAACAATTCATTATTCAGAAATTAATGAAAATAATTATTGAGATATTTTAAGTATGTTTAAAATAAGCTCTTGTTTTTTTATTAGTTTGATCTATTATTAGAAATTAAATCCATATTTTTTGAACATTCAAATTACTGATTTTAGTATGAACACATATGAATTTATTTTTCGATCAAAACAACTAATTGATTCCCGTAATATTATTATAATAAATTATATTAAATTTAATTCTAAAAAAATTAGTTAAAATATAACATTAAATTGTCAATTTAAAATAATTAATTTATTGATTTAAAAGTTTCCCGCCACGCTAATCGATAATCGAGTTATATCGCAAATCGATAGTCGTAGCCGCAACACTGGAGATGAATATCGTCTGTTTTCAAGTGGAACAGTAATAGTTCCGGGTTTTTCTTTGACAAGGTCGGCTTTGTTTACGTGTTAAAAATGTCATAAACCCAATAATCAATCAATAACAGTTGCTAAAAAAATGGAAATTATGATTCGGAATAATGAATTTATTAAGGTATTAAAATGTGCAATATTCATCTTTGTTGCATAAGCAAGAATCACAAAGTGTTTTGGAAGGGAGAGGTTATGTCCTCTGACATTTGCAATAACCACATATTGCCAAGATAAATTTGCTTCGTTTTATTACTTTTCTACTAATTATTATTTAATAATTATATTCAAAATGAGGCCCGGAGGAATATTTGTTATTCACGAGTTCGGAAAAAGAATACGAAGATTGTTTGATGGCAATTATTCTTACCGAAAAATCCTTTTATTCTTAGTAATTTCTGGAGGAATTCTACTTTATCTTGGACCTCCTTTTGCTCAGTGGCTTTTCTCGGGCAGTGGAAAACCAATAGAAGGTAATTATGATCTATAAAAATAATATTTTATGGGTATAAATAAATTTCCAAGAATTTGATTTAAACCGAAAACAGAATCAGATTTTTCGTATCTGTGCTATTTTATAAATGATTTTTGCTTTCATTATCATTAGATTAATTCAATGAGTATCATTTACTTTCAATATAAATCGGAGTACTAAATTTGTGTTAATTATTTTTTTCAGCGTTTGAAGATCACTGTATGAATGAGAGACTTGCAAGTTTTTATTTCGACATCGTGGATTACAATGCGAACGTTCTGCATGATCCACCGGAAGAAACGGATCATCAATATTTACCTTATATCGGTAATGGTATTTATGGTATTCCCGTTTTGCCTGAAGCTTGGCTTTACATAAAGCATGGGAGAACCTTATCTTTGCCAGTGCATTGGCAGGCATTGATCTCACCTACTTTACCAGAAGGAAGCTCTTACAGAGAAGCTACAGTCACACATTATACGACAGGAATAGTTTATAAGTACCAGTGCCTTAGAGATGGTTACTTCATAGTCTCACAGTATTATGCACACAGAAACTTGGATGGAATCTTGGTGCAAGATATAAAGGTTGCAAATCCTTCTGCACTCTCTCAAGAAGTTGCCTTGAAATCACAAACTTCGGCTCATTGGAGCGATTCTCACACCGAATCGCTCAAGTAATTAAATATTCAATTCTCTTATAATTTCGACAAGATTTGAATTATTTAAACAAATTATTTATTAATTCTAATTTCTATTTAGAATTCAAGTCGACGGAACGATTCACGAGTTCAGCTTGACTTCTGGATACGTACAATTGCCTGATTCGAATAAAGTTATTGTAGTATCAATAGTTTACAAAGTACCACCGAAAGTTCTTCAAGTTAAAGCGAGAAGTTCTTCGAGATACGAATTTCTTTCCAGTATTCGTTACAGTGATGCTGTAACTTCTGAACAATATCACGTTGAACGTGATTCAACTCAGAGAAAGGCGATAGATGTATGAAAAATTTAATTTTATGGAAATAAAAATTTACTTATTATATGTACTTAGAATGAGTAAAAAATATTTTACTCTAATTTTTTAAATTTCAGGCTATGAAAAAAGCTTTAACACGTCAACAGCGAGGATTGAAAACTGATCATGTGAATTTGTGGCAGAGCTACTGGTATACAGGATTCAGAATTAGTGAATCTAAAGCAAAAGATGCTATCAACGGACATAAGATCAATTCTACAATGTATTATGTTTTGTCACAAGTTCCGAGAGGTATTGCTGATGTGGAAAAAACTGTTTCTAATAACGAGGGATGTTATAGAGGACATCATACCTTGTAAGCATAAAAGATTATAGTATAAAATAATGTTCGAGGCGCCATTACGAAACGTACTTCATCAATTGACGGTACCGGTCATCTATTAATTATAAATTATTCTTATCTTTTTAACAGAGACGCGCCAAAATTATGGAAGGAAACTTCGACAATAGAGGCTGTGAATGAAATAGTTCATGCATGGTTAATAACATTAGAAAAACAAGGCTGTCATCATCTCACAACCGGAAATCCTTCGGCAGTGCAACAAGCGATTGTCTTAAGTCTTGGAGGATTGAGATTCAGCAATCAGCATCTCGAATTTAATATCGATCCCCAGTATCTTCATCGAGATTATTTATTTAGGTAGGTTTCTAGTAAAAAAAAAAACGGTTACAAATTTAGAAGACATTTGCAATTTGTGTAAATAAACAATTAACAAAATTTTCAGACGAATTAGTTATGGAAATGTAACGCACCTCAATATTTCTGTGACTGTTAATGAGGACAATAGAGCAGTCTTGGGAGTCGCATTAGATCGTAGTGATAGCGTGTATTTTGCATGTGATGCTGGATGTCTCGATGATCCGGTTCCACTGAACCAATTGTATACAATTTTCCCGGTGAAATTGACGAAACCTTTAACTGCTATTCTGTACATCACATCAGATCATCAGCATATGCAAGATCTACGAAATGCGCTTCACGTTCACACAATTGACGAAGGTAAGATATTATTTTTTTAATGATTTATTTATTGAAGCTTATTAGGATATTTTCTAACTCACTTTAAAAAGAAAACTTGCTAACCTGATTTTTCTCAACAAAATTTAATCATATTTTTTGTAAATAAAAGTATAATGAATTCAACTTAAATTTTAGCACCTGCACATGATCACAATGTTTTGGCTTTACATAAACACGGCCATCAACTAGGAGGTTTACCCACATTCTTTTGGGTAACAATCGGCTTCTTGATACTTGTATTTCATCTCTTCCTATGCAAACTAATGATCACTGAATACCGAGGTCATCAAGATCGACAGAAGGTGCGATACAACAAACCGTAATTCGTATGCAATACCTGTAAATAATCGTCCTATTAATATTAAGGTGTATATATTATATTTTTACAAACAAGAATCCTATTTCATTATTGTTGGAATACTGGATTCACTAGAAAATAAGTTCACAAAATTTGTTTTCTCGACAACATTTATTATAGAATATATTAAAGTTATAATAAATATAATATAAGGATATAAGGATATTTGAAAAAACTCAACCATCGGTTAGGGTAAATTGAAGGTTACAACCGCTAATTTTTACTTAACCCATAGCACTCAGCCATTTGAAGAATTAAACACTCTGAATTTTCTCTGAACTTAAATTAATTATGAGTATGAAAAATGTTGTAAGTTACTACATGAGTGATTAATTTATTAAATCATTTGCTTTTTTTGCACACTGATAATTGACTAAACGCATCTTACTCATGACATTTTACATTCTTCAAATTACCTTAAATCGAGAGAAATTTTGTCTTCCAGATTTATCATTTCGTAAGATTACAGAGATTAATGTAAAATGATTTCGAGTTAAACGTAGTTATTTATCCGTATTTACAAAAAAAAAAGGAGACAACTTTGTTATTTCGAGATCTACCTACTTCTAATTTGAATTTGAATGCAATTTTCTAAAAATCGACGACCACATTCTAATCATGAGTATCTAATTTTCGTTCTCTAACTCTAACATTCGCATACAAAGATAATCGTACTGTAACAATTTTTGAAATATTTATACATTCAATCATTCATTCCAGTTAAATTTATACTTGGTTAAATTGCTTTTTTGGACTTACATTCGCCGCAATTATTTTTCACTAGATACAAATAAATATTCTTGCTTCGCTCTCAACAGATATGCATTTGTTTTTAATGCACATCTCCAGATAAATCCCATATTTATTTAATTTAATATTTCATCCAATTTCCTTTGAAATACATATCAAAATTGCGAGATTAATCCAGCGATTAAATCTGTAAGATTTCTATGGTTAGAAATACATAGTTCAATGGCCTTTATGGTTTATTTACAATATAATATAAAAGAAAGTACATTTTAAAATGAAAAGTATAAAATATTTACAATTGTATCTTTATATAATTTTACCATCTTCCACACGAGGCAATGAAATGGAATGTTTAATGAAGTTCGTAATTTCAGGAAATTAAATAGAAATTAATTCAAGATTTTAGTTTGCCTCGTGAATTTTATTCCTAACATCTAAAGCTTTTTCCATTTCTTTGAAATTGTTTTCAAACATTTAATGTTAATATTAATATTTACACGTTACGTTTATAAAACATTCGACTTAAATTAATAATAACAGCCTAAAAATTTCGATTTTATATATCACTTAATGTGATTAGATTCTTTCATAACAGGCAAGTTCACTCTTCTTCACATAAGTTTGCATTTCTTGCTGAAGTTGTCCTTTTATATGTAAGGTGTACTTTTTAGCTTAGCGCTATTATGATTTAGAATACTTTGGTATTTATTAACTTCTTATACTATAATTTTTATTACAACACTGACTTTTATAATACTGTCAATAAGGTATGCGTTTTTGGGATTGACACCACCCTTTGATGTAAGTAACACTAACAATCAATGGATCTTTCATAACAATTATATTATTTTATTTAAATCTCTTATATTATATCTATACGTCTCAAAATGATGACATTTCATCTTTAGGAGCCTTTCAAGTAGTATATAATGTAATATTATTGGTCAAGGAAGTTTAGAGAAAAGTTAAGGATTTTCTATAATACAAACTTCAAATATCTGTCTAAAATAATAAAGATATATTTTGAAGCTTTTATTTTTATTTGCTTCATGTTAAATAAGTGGAGGAAGCCCAAACAATTTTGAGATTAGTAATACTGTCTTTTTGAATTCTGATCTTTAAATATTATTGGTTAGAGAATAATTGAATTGCCCCTAATAGAGAATGGAAGAAAGTTTGAATTTAAAAGAATGATTCTTTCTCGTTAAGAAGTAGTATTCAAATCTGAGTTTTTGACGCCAGAGACTTCAATTAAAAAGGCTCTAGATCTTTTTATTTATCTCTATCGATAATATTATTAAATCTATGCATTTTTTGCTTCACGCTCAAAATGCCTCTAAAACTATTTCAGTTTCATCACCCATAGTCTTTCATTTTATTTACAAAGTAATTACATATAGTTTCTATTGAACAAACTTAATAATCGCCTGTCTTCAACATAGTCTATATAATTTTAGTGAACTTCCGAGTTAATTTTTGATTGAAGCTATAAAAGAGTTAAATAATAAAGATTTGGATTAGCATAATATTTTATATATTAGTATTAAATAGTAATTTTTATAAGAGTATTTATATTACTTCTTTACTCTAAATTAATTCTGGACAGAAACTTAATTTTGAATTGAAAACAAAAACTAATTAATGTATTTATTTACATAATAGAAATATTTGTACGATTGTGGGCAATCGATCTCTTTTTGTATATCGATTACATTATAATTAACAATCCACTGTAATTAATTATTCAAAATTATTAATATTTGATTTAACTTGTATGTACATACAATTTTTCTCTTATGTTTACATAAAGTTTAAAGGTACACAAAAAACTAAATATTGTATAAGATTTTACTATTTTCTTTAATAAATTAAGGTCTGAAATTTTTAATGCAGTTAATTTTAAAAAATCATTCATTTTAAATTCAAAACCAAAGTGTTTCTCTGACTTGAAATCTTCTAATGTTGAGATTAAACGAATATTTTGTTGTCAGACCTTTTATGGGACTTAAACAGTGGACTTATCTAGCAATTCTTTTCGTGCCGCAAGTTGATAATTTTTAAAAACTATTTTATTACGCGTAGGCAACAAGAACGTAGGAAACAGACACTGTTAAATCTATTATTTTACAGTTTCTCTCGCACATTTATGTTATTAAGTGATTAGCATCAAACTATTTTTCAGTATTTATATTTTTTGAGTCTCTCGACTTTACTCTGAATTATTTGGCAGGAAGTAAGCGTTTATAAAATGGCAAGCGTCCTTTTTTGAACCCCCGATTATATTTATTAATTTTATATTTAAATAAACAAAGAAAAAATATATATCTGATCATATTAGTATTTATTTGAAAAGTAAAATGTCAATAATCGGGGATAAGAAAAAATTGGTATATTTTTGCAATAAGAGTATTGCTCACGTTTCACGTGTTTTTATAACTTTTATGATATGAACTATTACGAAAAAAGTTATTGAATTTATTTCGCTTAGTACATTTGGCAAAGTGATCATAGTTTTTAACGAGTTTTAATACAAAAACTGTACAAAATTGCAGTCTATGCATTTGAAAAGCCGACGGGAGAAACATTCTCCGGATACGTGATGATCTAAAATTCAATTCGTCCGCAATTTTTCTTTTCTTTTAAATATGATTTCGTTAATTCTAATATTCTCTTTTCTTATATTTATACACTCAAGGCTTGAAAATTGTAAAATCAATGAGAAATTGTTTTTCTGAAATTTGAGAAATTAAGTTACGAAAAGTACCAACTCATGTTTAACATGAAACGAAACTTTTGCGCAAACCCTCAGGCAATCTAAATCATAATAAAGTAGCTTTCGGTGAAATTGGATCCATATTATGTATTTACGTAGGAAATCTATTTTGAATTGATTAATTGAAATACAACAGATTCACCAACATATCTCTTTATGTTTATTACCATTAATTGATTCTGTTTCGTTTTACTAGACATATCTCATAATAGCTCCCAAGATTCCGATATTTCGATTCCAAATATCACTTTTTACTAAAAATTATTTATTCTAAGAATTATTAATTGTACCTTCTTTTTCAGTAAGAAAATTTATAAACCACTGAAAAAGGCTTTTATTGAAATCAGTTTGCAATCAGAAACTTTTATACCGTAATTTAAAATTATCCAAGTTGATATGTTTCTTTAAAATTTATTCTGAGAGCTTTAAAATCACTGCAAGCTTTTTAACCTTTTAAATTGAAGTTGCTCAATTTGGAATTGTTACCATTCTTCCGATTATTATAAACTTTTATACAAAATCAAATGTTCGCATAGTTCTAAAATAGAATCGTTCAGTATAATTTAATATTTTTTGAATACAAATGAGAATATAAATAAATTTTAAAAGTAGAAAAAGTATTTGGAAGCCTGAGTGGTGTATTAATATAAATAATCGAAATAACTAAGTGGGGCAATTTGAGAAAATTGATACATTAGAATCTACATTTTGCCTTATTTCATAAAATGTTGACCGTTGGCCTGCAAAGTGGAGATGAGAGTTTTGGTAAATATTTTTTCTGATCGTGGAACGTTTTTGTGCGAAATAGGTCTGTATTTGCTGTGTCGAGTGTATAGGGATGTGGAAGATGCACCATTCAATATAGGATTTCTGTGGATAGCTTTATAATGGCACCAGACATCGATACTAGTGTATGAATCAAGTTACCCATTGATTTCTTCTATCTGACGTCAAACATTTCTTTACTCACTTTGGAAATTCCGAGTTTACTGAAAATACTAAAATAGTTGGAAATCTTCCTTCTGGAGAAAAATCTGATCTCTTTAGTAAGATATTTTAACTAGCGTGAGGGGCTAGTTAAAAGTATTGTAAAAACTGAAGTATTAGTAAACTATGATAGAAGAGTTTATTAATGTATATGAAATAAAGCAGATATAAGATTCTAAATAACTTTTTAAAATCATAAGTCATTTCATAAGATTCGCACCAAGTTCAGAAGATTGTTTCAAGGAAAATGGAAGACTTATTTCGACCCACATGAACTTATCTAATATTAAATATTCATCCTAGCTTCAGCCTGTTATTTCATAATTATTATAAAGTACATTCCAGTTTTGGAACTTACTTTAATGTTTTGGCACGCGAGAAATCTTTAATTAAATGAGCATTTTTTATATAGAACGCAATAATTGAGAAAAAGATATTGGCGTTAATGGAAAAAAGAACAAAACTCGGAATTATCGAGGTTTTATACAATTTTAAAGAAGTAATCAATACCTCAATTGTAGCAATAAATTTTGTCCACATGAGAGAACAAGAGAAGTGCAATGACTCAGGGAAATCAAAGCTGCGTATTGGAAAAAGCTGTCTTTGTTCAGCTCCGTGTCCAACATTTTTGATAAAAAAATTTTAAAAATGGACGAGATTCGTCGAGAATTTTTTAAATAGAGACTAGATAAAACCCATTGTAGGATTAATAACTTCGCTTCAGGACTTCAAGAATGATTTATCAAGCGAATCGGAAGAAATATATGAAATCTTTTTAAATTGGTGTTTCGTTTGAGAAAATGTGATATTGCTATAAAAACTTCTTTCATTTAAATTAATAGTAGAAAAATTAATTTCGCTATCCAAATCAAAGTTTTGTAATTTTAAAAAGTTCTTTTGAAGTTGATTCGGTTATACAAATTCTCTTCAACATTTTTGTTTTACAACTTTGAGTTGTACAACCACTTGTTTTGCGATTCTTTATGTAGACTTTTTAAAATTCTACGAGGTGAAGATTAAACCAGTCTTCGAAGACTTAGAAAGAAGATCTCAGGACTTCGATGTGAGAATGAGTTATTTAGCACGTTTGTTACAACGTCGGAGAAGTTCGTGATAGGAATTCCCTGAGAGTTGGTACTTCACTGATCAGATGTCTGGTAATAGTTGGCCTTTCTCGAATGTCTTATTGTGAGGAAATTTCAGAGAAGGTAGGAGACGCGCTATGTAGTATTTGATCCTCCAAAGGATAGTTTATAGGTGGAGATTTCGAGGCCACTTTCTCTGAAATACTGGGAATAATTTCCATATCTACGTTCTCCATAGATTCTGCAGCCTGAAAAACAATTTTAGAATGATCTGTATAGGATTTTTATATTTTAATCACTAATAAGTTTACTTCTCAATAATAATTGATCATAGTAGTGATTAGAGTTTAAAGAGTTTAGAGAAAAGAATTAGAGACTTATAATTAGAAGTTTAGATATTGTTTTTAAGCGCTATTATATAACTATAATTTAATTTAGAGAGAATTTCAATATAATAAGAATGCTTAGTATCTACTAAGAAAATATCTATTATGAAAACACATTTCAAGTTGAATCCCTTGCAATAAAATCAAGAAATGAAAACCGGAAAAGAAAAAAGGAAAAAGGAAACTTACCGACATGGAGTTGGTGAAAGACCCGTTTCTGTACTCAGTAAGATCCTGATTGGACCTAAGAGTGTGGGTGGGTGGGCTGGATGGATCTGTGAGCTCAGGAAGCTCAGGCACGGTGGAGAGTTTGCACTCGTCGTTGTCCTCCTCACTGGTCTTTTTTGCCTCATACACCTCCTTCTCGGTCTTCTGCATCGAATTTCCTGAGGTTTCGGACCCTTCAGTGCCAGTGGCACGATGCTCTGGACAGGGAGGGAGATGTATGAGGGCGACCTAGCTAAGGGAGGTTTCCTCTACTGAAGGGCTTGCGGCTAGGCTCCGCTGTGGCTCACCATTCGCATGCTTCGGTTCACCTCCACTGCGTGAACCTACTCGGGGTAATGTCGGGGGTGGGCTACTTCTAGAACCCGACGTTACACTCAGCATTGTCTGACTTCGAGCTGCTGCAAACCGCATATTGTACGCTGGACGCTGAGTACCCTGAGTACCACTTGTCTAGAATAAAAAAGGGAACAAGGTTTTAGGACAATATATGTCATTATAATAAAATAGAGTGTCAACTAAATACTACCCAGGAAATTCCCGGATTTTTCTCACGTATAAATATAATAAGATCCCTCTTATGACAGAATCATTGTACAATTGAAATGATAGCTATTTAAAAATAAGATAATATTAATCAATTTAATTCTTTTATTGTTTTAATGAATTCATTATTAGTATAAGTACTTATTTCTTAACTATTGGCTTCGTAACTGAAACAAAGTTTTCATTTCATTACCTTAAGGGGGGATATAGAAAGTTCCGGAAATAAACGAAGTTAAACCGAGTTTACTCGATTTTAAACTTGAATGACAAAATGTAAACAATTCTGTCCGATCTTGTCCTTGAGGTCTTTCTCGAAACAAAAACTCGTCAAGCACTCAAAATTGCTAGGAAGGAAAACTGTGTTCTTCTCGGCTACTGGACGTTCAGATAATTATTTTGTTCCAGAAGAGAATAAAAAGGTGAAATAATATGTTTGGGGTAAGTACTTTTATTAGTTAATTTATATATACTTTATTGATTATATTGCTATAAAAGCAGAAGTAAATCTACAATCAAATTAATAAAATGACTCAACATGTGAAGTTATTAAGCTTCTAATTAAATCCTGTTATTCGTATTAGAAATGTATTCGAAGTGAGCATAATTCTGGAAATTATTCGACAATAACGTGGTATTATTAGAATATTAAACTTTAAAAAATCTTAAATGATTCCTTGATACAACATACATATTACATATATTGTAGAGGATGTTATCTTTGTGTTGAATGCAAGTAAACACTCAACACTGTAATTTCACCCATATTTCTAAATTTAGGTCGCGAACTACAATTTGTAGGGTCGTTAAAAAACCTCTATCTAAAAAATAAAGAGAAGGTAAAATAAGAAGTGCAGTTCAATGAATGAACTATTTTTAGAAAGTTTTGCTGACAATTAAATTGGATCTCCTAGAAATCTAGATCACGCAAACAAGAGATAAATAATCGGTGTATTATAATTGCAAATAAAAACTTTACAGTCAAAGAATTTACAATTTAAATTAAACGTAATTTGAAATTGCTCTTGAAATCATTGAATTACAGTAGATACTTTTATTTTGTTTTAGTTACTGGAAGATATCATCCTGGTTTGCAATCTTTGTGGCTCTGAAGTCCGTGTAGTTGGATTAAAAGTGCACACTGACAAATGCCAGCCCAAGGATGTAATCAGAGATGAAAATGGAATCACGCAGTACGAAAAGGCCGAAAAGGTGAAAAAAGTGAAAAGGGTCAAAAAGGTCAAGAAGGTCCAGAATGTACAGAAAGTCGACAAAGTCAAAAAGGTAGATAAGGCAGGAAAGATAGAAAAGATAGAAACGGAAGAAAAGGTAGAAATGGTAGAAAATACAGAGAAGGGGGAAAAGATCGAAGACGGAACAACGGTCGAAAAGATCGAACCAGTGGAAGAGGTGGAAAAGATAGAGAAGGTGGAAAAGACCGAAGACGTAACAACGGTCAAAAAGATAGAAACAGTGGAAGAGACAGAAAAGATAGAAAAGGTGGAAAAGGTCGAAAACGTAACAACGGTCGAAAAGATAGAAACAGTGGAAAAGACCGAAGACGTATCAACGGTCGAAAAGATCGAACCAGTGGAAGAGGTGGAAAAGATAGAGAAGGTGGAAAAGACCGAAGACGTAACAACG
>JAUEJJ010000021.1:4142817-4160168 GCA_032164275.1 Synergus coniferae | reverse complement strand
GGGGGTTAATAATATTTTATTTGGTGGTAACCAACATTCATGCTCTCGTAACCCAAATAGTGCACAGTGCTTCCATTATTTATTGAAGCGACAGAATGGCGCCATTTTAAAATTGAGTACTGAGTATAAACTGCCATTCAGAGAAAACATTGCTAGAAATACGATTTTCGTTGTAATGTTTAAAATGATAATAAACTGTGTTATCTGGAGCGTATTAATTATAAGAAATTATCATAATAACTTCGCTTTTCATAAAAAAAAGGAAATAAACGAAGAAAGAGAATAATTATATTATCAACGAAAAGGACTCTTTTATTTTTAATTGCCAACTAAAAGCGAGAAGCTGCTGCTTTCATTTGCACATCTGCATTAATATAGAATTCTTGGATGTCTTCAAATTCTGAATACTTGCACGATATTTTCAGAAAAATATTTTAACAATCGAAAAGGAACTTTAAAATCGCTTCTTTTAAATTTAAGCTTTCCATAAATTCAGTTCAATCCAAAGTTTTAAACATTCTCACAAAGGTTGCCTCTCTATTGGATTATCTGGAAGCTGGAAAAACTATCCTTATAAATTTACAAGTTTGACTTCCAGCAGTAGACTGTGTATTGGTTGTTGAATATTTGTGGTTTGTTGAATATTTCACCTCTTCCCCAATGTGAAGCAATCGATTGATTTTGTCTCTTTTGTAAATAAGAAAGCAAAAGTCGTGATTTCGCGCGTGTTTCGGTACGATTAAAGAACGAAAGAGGAAAGAACTCGCTAAATTTATGGGGTCATTTCACCTGGCAAACGACTCTGTTGTCCCTTTCTACCTCTGCATTTACACAAGCTCCACGATTACCCACCAGTTATCGCAAGTGCTGTGCTATAAAATGCACATAACTCTTGAACAAAAGCATGAAATATATCCATTAGTATTGTCAGGAAGAGCCGAAAGCTTCTTAATGTACTTGATATTGAATTAATTAAATTTATATGATACAGATTCGAAAATGCGAAAGGATAATTTGTAACCCAAATATTTGAAAATGATAAAACTTGTTCCTCTGTGTATGTGTTACAGAAAGGGGGAAAACGCATTATTATTTTATTTTCCGGTTCCATGGCATTGTTTGAAAATGTATTTTTTTAAATAACTTTAATAATTTGTTTGTTTAGATTTATTTCAATTCTCGGACAATTACCGGATTTTCTAAATTCTCGTACAGTAGACACCCTGTTTAAGTAATCCTTCCAACTTAAAGGTATTTTCCCAGAATGGAATGGAATATATATTTTTTTTTCTGCAAAAAAAAGTAAAAAATGGAAAAGATTTTCATAAGTTACTGAAAAATGTATTCCACTCACCTGAAAATTACGGACGTGTCCCAAGGGGCAATCATCGCTGCAGGTACTTCGTGGAATGTGAAGCTCTCCAGCTCCCGACATCCATTGAGTCATGTTGACATCGAAGTCCAATCTACATATTATTATTTAAAGTTCGTATAAAAATTCCATTTTTCTGTTTTCAATTAAGATGCATATTAAAATGATTCCATTTTGCATACTTGTTTAGATTATCAAGAAAATATATATTAACTACTACAATTTTCTTCAAATAAAACAAGTCTTTCTTGTAATAAAAACATGAATATAAAAATAAAATAAATTTTAAAATAAATGATCATAATATGAAAATAACAATAATTTACAGGAATGAAAAACTAAATAATTTTTTAATTCTATATTAATCTAGTAAATTGTCTTCATTTGATTCAAATAAATATTTTGAATATCTTTACAATTATTACATAATATTGAATAATTTGATTATTTTTCATAAAACTTAATTTGAAACAATCAGATATTATGTTCACCTGTTATGTGGAGTGATAAAAGAATCTTTTCCACTGCTCGCATTTTTATGTTCTGTTTTTTTCATTGAAGGTATACTGAAAGAAAACCTGGAATATTTTGTTTTGTTGAATGTAATTATGTTTAGCATGTAATTATTTATTTCAGAAACTGAACATTTTTTAGAAACTGCAACTTCATTTATGTAATGGAAATTTCTATGATTAAAATTGTTCACAAATTCATTTTTATTCTGGTAACAAGTGAAATAATAACAGAACAATAATAAAACTTAAAATAAAATGAAAGAAATCAAGTTAAAACACTGAAAAAATATTTACCTAGAAGAATTGTTTGCAAATAAATAAAATAAAATAATAGTTTTTTTGAAAGAAAATAAATTGCAGATTCTAAAAATTTTAATAAAGGCTCTAAAACACGGAAATAAATATATTTATTTTTAATAAAAATTTCTAACTTACACTTCTTTCCATGTACCAATGAGAGTGTAATTGAAACGCCCATCTTCGCTTCGTTGATACTGATAAATGTTGTAAAATCCGTAGGCATCACCATCGGCATTGAATCTAATTTCTGTTCCCTGTCGGCCTGAAATAAAGAAAAAAAAAATAGCTACAGTGAAACAGAATGGTTGGTGAAATTTAGATTACTTCACGATCGAAAATTTGGATTGCTAGTGAATCACTCGCTCTATTTAAACAGTACAATTTAAAAAAATTTGTAAATTCTTCTTGCTTGAGGTGACGATTTTTCATTCTCAGCGATAGAAAAAACGTTGAGTCATAAATAGAAGCATAAAAATATACGACAGTTACGAGAAGCATAATAAAAAGAATCTAAATTGATTTTTTAAAAAAGCAAGTTTCATTCTCATGAAAAACGATAGAAGAATTTTGAATAGAAAAAATACCATTTTATACTTAGTGTTTGAAATTCTGCCGAGTCGTTAAAAAACAATCGCAATTTTTTTTAAAGTATCCTATTCAAAAGTATACTTTTCTGAGTATTTCAATTTATTAAGAAAACTGTAGATAAACCTAATAATTTCACATATAATAAACTGCTAATTTTTCGCAAATATTTAATGAATAACATTCCTCTTACAAATGAAACTTGAAAATTTAATTTTACAAGACAAAGCACGGAAAATCTCACGGAAAATCAGAGACGCATGATTCCCACGTGCTCTGCATATTTTTTCTCTCAAAAGGTCGTTTGTGCGACGGATTGCCTCGAAAAAGAAGAATAATTAAAAAATAATAAAGCATATCGTGAAAGAGCAGTTGATACTTTTTTCCTTTATTCTGTTCAATCTGCCTTGTGCTTTAGTATTCCACTTTCGTATTTAATTAAAGCTCGAAGTAAATTGTATGACGGCAAAAAGAATGTCGCTGCGCCCGATGCCGGATTTTCCATATGTCAAGGAAAAAATTCAATTAGATGAAACATTATGCATATCAATGAGAACTATTACACATGAAATTTCGTATTTTCTATTATTGTTATCGTGAAATCTAATGTACGAAATATTGCAAAAATTTAAGTTGGTGATTAGATTATATAAAGTTATTTTTAATTAAATTACGTGGATAATCTTGATTAAAAAAGAAACCCTTTCTGGTTGATTCCGCAAACTGTTACGATCTAATTGATCGCGCAACTCATTTACTCGAGGTAAATAGAGTTCTGTTTTAAATGGATAAAGCTGGGTGTCGATTACGTAATCAGCACCCAGAAAACAATTTCGTTCAGAAAAAGTCCTTTTCAAATAATGCATTTTATATAGGTAATTTAAAGTGGTAGTACGCTAGCAGAGTGTCTAGTAAATTTTTCCCTTGAAATTCCTGAATTTTAATGAATTTCAAGGGGATTTAAGCGATTATAAACGATTTAAAGGATTTAAAGAATTTAAAGAAATTTTTCTTATAAAATTTAATGGATTCTAAAATGTATCTGCTGTAAGAACGCATCAATGAAAATTTATTTCAATGAAGTGAATCAACAAAAGTTACCCTACATGTGAACTGTAGCAACGATTTATCATTGACACAAAAGTTACAAATTGATTAAAATTCACTTCACACCCAGATGAATGAAGAGCGAATATTTGAACCCATCGGGCTAATGTAATGAAGAAGCATCGAAGGTATAGTATACACCATATAGATATTAATATACTGTAACAGACGTAATTTTTCTTTGTCTCTGACTTGACAGAGAAATATCCCGAGGGATGTAAAACATTGATGGTGCAGGACGAAAGAATAAATGCATTTGCGAAACGAATAGAAGAGCAAGTTGTAGGGCAGCAAAGTACATAATAAATAACGTTACGTTGTTATACTTCGACAATGAAGTCATTCCATGGTGTGCGAGAACGAAGGATCGATTCACCATAAATTGTCGTCATTTTTCGTATCGAAATCGATCATTTTTCTTCTCAAGTGTGAGATGGCAAATAATAACGCGTCGACAGGTCTTTTCTATTGGGAAAATCACTATTCTCCTATGGCTCTGCCGGAGAATCGACGAGTCAGCAGTACGAATAATCTCGGCCTCTTGCGTTTGCCATACTCACCCTTCAAAATAAACGAACCTCAGATTTTCCGAGGGTGCGACGATTATAACCGAGAAACGTGGGATGTGTACGAACAGATAGGATAAGTAGGGCAAACCAGGAAGTTATTATGAATTTTGTTGCATTAAATTACATATAATATCCCTTTCATTGATTTCGTAAGTTTATTGAATTCGACTGAAGAAAACTGCTTGGGGTTCAAACATAACATCAAATTTATTGCTTATTTTTTCCTCGAAAAAGATCGAGAAAGAAGAAATGGAACAAGAAAATCAAATGGGATAGCTTATACAATACGACATTTTTCCTAAAGCTTTTAAAGGAAATTTTGTTGAGATATTAAAAATAACAAGTTTGTGTAAGGCTTTTTTTTATTTCAACGTATGGTGCTTAGATATTAAACATAAATACACCCCTCGTATAGTGCTTTCCGCGAAAAATTATAATAGAGTCGCGTCATCTTTTTACCGTTTTCACTGCTATGGTCTTGTTTCTCCATTAGCTAAGTGTTTATTTTTAATAAAGTAAAGTTTTTCTAAATTTAAAATTTATATTCCATTTCAAAGAAATTTCACTTTAAAAGTTTCAATATCAATTTCAAAGTACCGCCGGAAATTTTGAAAAAGCCTGTATTTTTGTTGCTGAAAGTGTTATGGTATAATATTCTCTATTTTTGGATTCCTATAATGTTTAATTGTTTACCTAAATCAGAAAGCACAGAGTAGATGTGCCTGTCTACTCTGAAATCATGAGTCTGTGGTTACTCCAGGTAATTTATAGCTACAAACTAGAACCTCTCTTGTTCTCTAGGAATGGGTCTTGAGCACTAAATTCAGCTTCACTATACAGACTTATAATACATCATATAACTTAATTAATTGTAATGCATCACGAGCAACATAATTAAGTAATATACCTATAAGAAAATTGAATTTCATATCGATTTTCAAAGAAGTTCTTTTAAGTGACTCAAAATCTATTAAAATCACCTAAAAGATTGAGTGAAATCGCCTGAAACTAATGAATTCAGATGAATTCACTTCAATTATATTTAATCTCCTGAAATATCTAAATTCATTTGAATTCATATAAAGTCACACTATAATTTTCTTTAAATTTACTGAAGTCAGTGAAATCTTCTGAAATCATTGCAATATCCTGAAATATTTTGAAATTAGAAGTAGGTGTACAATCGATCGGTTGAGTTTTAAACCCCTCGAGACAATCTGCATTCTATTAATTATGTAGTTCGTTCAATTAGAAGTGTCACGTCTACAAATTCGATTCTATTTATGGAAGAGAAAGTTATTTTTAGAAAAATTTATGACAACTCTCTAACAATAAATCAATATAGAGAGAGGACATGTTTGCAAGAGCACAAGTACTTTGGTCTGTTTACTTTCCATGAAATTAGAGTTTGGCGAAGGTAAGTGGTAATATTTATAAAGTCAATATTTAATGGTGTTGAGAGTTCTCTTTCTAGGTAAGGCAAGTACAATATTGACTATAGAGTACACTTGCTTGGAGAGAAGGCAGTTCTTATGTTTAAACATTGATCACTTTGCGATATCATAATAATGAATACTAAAAGAAGAGTACGAAATTAACGAACCTTCTTTTCTTCGTAATGATGTTGCATTTTTTATATGAGAACAAAAGACGGAGGACGATGATAATTAATCACGTTGAAATGAAAAGTAAAATGCACTTTAAATTTTGATTAATTATTGCAGGACCATCTTGAAGTGCCAAATTGGCCGAAGATGATCTTCGGAAATCGCCCCACTATTTTCTAATGACAATTTAATTACATGATTTCGTAATTACATCTCAAACATTAAATTAATTAAATTAATTTTGATAATACCTAACAAATTATAATTCAGACTATTTCATTATTTCAGAATTCCATGGATGGTTTCGAAGACCTAGTTGTGTCAAAAGCTTTTATTGACTAAGGTAAAGTTATTAAATTATGTCGCTGAAGCTTGAAATCAGCTTATTGCAAAGATCAAAGTTAATTCAACTACGAATATATTACTGTTTGAATTTAACTGAAGCCCAATTTATAATTATATAATCTAAACTTATTCGTAAATTAATAACTTACGTTTCTGGAACTGACAGATCTAAAACAAATTGGGGAGAAATGTCCCTCTGGTCCAGAAAATCGATTTGAGTTATTAATTTATGAATAAGTTTGATGATTCATCATTTAAAATTAATTTAAATTGCATCTATGACAATATAGTAATAAATATGTATTTTTCACTTACCTACGAAGGTGACATTACGGATATATTGCAAAAGTTGTTGTCCCCGGGGCGCAGGTTTCAAACTGTCACATAAATAATGCTCGGATTCGTAGGTTTCGACACACACGTCCTCAATGAGATTGTGAATCCCATGAGCCATTGCATAAACAGCATCCACTGCAAAAAGATAGAAATTTCAAATAAATTATGATTTCATTTGCTAAATTACAATTTGATACATTAATTCTGGGAATGATTTTTGAAATAAAATTCGTTTTTTGTTTTTTCGAATTTTGTGCTTTAGAATTTTATCAAAAAATGTATTTTAGTTTCCTTTAACTAAGTTAGTTTGGAAATTAACTAATCGTTTAAGAAGATTTTTCACTTTCCTGACTCCAATTATAACAGCAATCGATTTATCAATGACAAAGTCATAGAGGAGGAAATTTGACAAGAACTGAGATGAAAGAAAGTTTGGTGGATAATTGGAAGAGCAAGAGATAGAGGTGGCTAGAGGAAACTCGAACCGGAAGGAAAATAGAAAACAGGAAGGATGAAACAAGAAAAGAATGTGAAAATGTCGGTGATATGGTGAGGAAAAGAGAGAGGTAATGGTATAAAGATAGTTTAGAGAAATACTGAATTTGAGACACTATGAAAACTCTGAGAGAGTAATGATCACTGGAGAACTCAGCCTTTCAAAAGAAAAGAAAAAGATAAGGGTAGACAAAGCGTTATTGTCATGTGGAAAAGAAAAAGATATCGAAGAATAGTAGGGAAAAGAAGTCTGAGAAATTTTCGAGGACCAAAAAATGAACTAACAGGGTACAAGTATTCTAAAAACCTGATAACGAAATTTACGTTTAAAAATTTTCCTAAAAAGTAATTTAAGAAGGGCTACATATTTTCTGACAGATATGCAAAGGTTGAAGTCGAGTGAATACGTTGTTCTAGAAATGTGACACGTTGGGAGTCGTAAAGTGAAACATAAAATTTTGAGACGTGACACCTTGAAAGAGAATGCGTCTCTGATTCAGAAGTGTGAAACAGGTTGAGAACGTATAAGATGCTCCTGGAATGAAAACAGGGTAACAAAATTGAAATTAGGCAATAAACTTTTACCACACTGAAGCATGCATGAGTGTGCCAGAAAAAGCTGAAGCCTTTACTATTTTTTTCTTTTTATTTGAACTATGCAATAAAGAAAATTTAATTTTCAATAAAGTAATAACTAAAAATTGAATTACCAACGAAAGGAACTAATCCTTCCTGCTCATAATTTTTTAACTGTTCTTTTCCCGTGCATTGAGGCTTGCCATCTTTCTTTTGTCCAAAAGTGCATCTGTGATGTTGCTGCCAAAATTCACGAAACCAAAGATTTCGACAATTAACTATTTTCCCAGGTAAAGTTGGATGTTCCACGTTTCTCTCTGCTTGATTTCCACATTCGTTATCCATTCGAGGTCGCAAGCTGTTGTAGTACTTGTCGAATCCTAAAAAAAGAAGAATTAATGCATATTTGAAAATTTAAAAGTCAAATTATTCTGAATCAATTTTTAGATTTCTTTCAAAATTTTTTTAGTTTTAAAATAACATTTGTTAAAAAAAGGTACAAAAGTCTGAAAATATTTTTGAAAAAATACATGTCTTACAGATCCCTATAAAAGTTCCTTCAAAAAGAAAAATTAAGAGAATGAATTGTGTATAAATAAACTTGAAAAAATTAGCTACAATGAATTTCGGATAATTATAAAGCAGTTAGTTTTGCAAATACATAGAACAACCTCAATTAAGGAAGGTCAACGAATAAATCGTCCTTTAGGTACGTTTTTATAAAGCTACCTCAAAGAAATTTCCAGAAGGCTTTTTGATGATTCTGCATTTTAAACAAATCGATTTCTAATAAAATTTATATCGCGCGTCCGTCTTTCCAAGATTGTTGACAATGCCCTTGTTGCCGAATTTAATTATTCACTTTCTTTGCAATTTTATATCCACTTCTCAAATCAACATTCTTATCTTTTATCTTCAATCGCAGATTCGTTCAATCTTGACTTAATTTTCTTTCAGCTTGCATTATTCTCTCATTTTGACTTCATTAAAGAAACTGCATTATTTATAAAGGGTGGTACAGCCTTATGAATTTTGAAATAATGAGGAATTGTTTAAACAATACGTTCATCGACTTTTCTTCACCATCCTAATCACATTATATTTGGTTTGGAGCTTGTGACCATAAGTAATTGCAAACTGGAATCAATGATGAATGATTGATTAGGAAAGTGCAGGTGACCTCGAATAATTGCATGCCGATTAATGGCTCTCCAATGGACAGCCGTAAACAATTAATAGAATCTGCACCTGAAATATCTAATGTTACTTCCAGTTTACGGCTGAAAGTAATGCTGTGATTAAGTATGATTATGATGAGTTATAATCAGTAAGAATTAACGATATCGTTAAGCCTCGCGCGTTATCGGTTACCGTAAAATTACAGTCATAAAACTTACATAGGTTAACATTAAATCTTTGTATTTACAACTTTGGTGAATATCCGAGCAAATCATCATCAAAGGATTAAATTGTTTCTTCTCTAAAAAAGCGGTGTAAAAAATGTCTCTAAAATCTCGCTTACTTTGTTGTTTCAAACCTGCTCTTTAAATTTTTAATCTAAGTTAAAAAATAAGATTGGATAATTTTCAATTTCGAAAAAAATTGTGGAAAAATGAGATGGTTCAAAATTTGTCGACATCTTGAAATGATTAAGCTGTTTAATCTGATAAGGGAGAAATTACTCTCTTCCCCTCAAAGTGAAACTTTCAATTAGGCTAAGGACGTTCTTTGGCTAGATAAAACGCTTTAGGCTACAAAATATGTAGTTAACAGCGTATCTGGGGCAAAGCGACTGGGCGCTGGGCGTCGAATCTTGGTCTCAGAAAATGAGAAAAAGTAACAAGTAGGAAAACAATATCTGCCATCGGAAATTTTTTAATCAATATCATTTCCTGGCAGAAATTGCTTCTGTTAAAAGATATTTGTCATCATGCACCTTGTGTAAAGTCTACATCAATTGACAAGATTGAAAAGTTAACCAGTTGAAAAATATAAAAATGGAAGTTGCTGTCGAATCGAAATCTGCCACCTTTGATTATCGATTTGGGTCCGTTTGATAAAGAATCAATTTTATTATTATTCTGAGTCTTTATCCGCAGCCATGTAGAGTTTTGTGAAATGAAAAATGCCGCTTGGTTACTAACGAGCTCTTTTGAGAGAAGAAACCAGTTCCAGTACGGATTTCATTTTCGCCTAGAGATTACTTAATATCATGTATACATTATTCACAGAGAAGACGAGAAAAAGTATATTACCTCTGAAAACAGACAGTAATGTGGTTAGTATGCAGCATTTGAAAGCTTTGCAAACGAAAGAACAATTTATGCAATTACAAATATTGCAGTTTATTTTATTTAGCCTTGAATGAACAAAAAGTTGAAAAATCTTGTTCTAAATCGTATAAATTATCCAAATCCATAAAAATGTTAATGTTTCAAATTTTAATGTTCACTTTCATGTTTTGAACATAATTTATCTATCATAAATAATATAATATTGTTAGAAAAGCTCTCACAGCGATTGTAAAAGTAAAGTAAATGGTTTAATTTTTTTAACACAATGCCATAAAAGACAGATTACTTTTTTCTGCTCAAGAGCTTCCTTCGCCTCTATAAGGATCGAGTATAATAACGAATGTGTGTGAATGCATGCTTTTACTGTGTGGAATGGTTTATGTGGTACGAATTTTATCGCTCAACTGAAAAATTCCATTCTTGTTAATATGTAATCCATATCAGTGTTATTTACAGTCGAGTAAAGAAGAAAGCATGAAAATTGAAAGTATTGAATTCTCGAAAGCTGTAGGTTGTTATAATTACTCTGAATGAAAATGTAATTTCGCTTGTTATATTTTACATGAAAGAATATTTCTTCTCTGAAATTTATTTTCAAAGTAATTTATTTTCATTCATTTTATAAAAAAAAATCATTTTTCTTAATCTTAGCTTTTCTCTTCTCACTCTTTATCATTTTATTCTTTTCCCCTGCGGTAATAAATTTTTTGTGTCATAAATTCTTCAGCTTACGTGTTTCGTGATCCTTTTAGAAAAAAGTAAAAAGCTAAGTTGAAACACGAATCTCTTACCTTCAAGAGAATTTTTAAAAGGCAGGATGGTGATTGCACCCTCTGCTGCAAATTCTTGTTCCTTGACAGGATGTACTTTTGCTCCCCAGGAATCACTGCCAATCCACATGAAGTGACCTGTTCTATTCGCTTTTATTGTGGCATGCAGCAATTTCCTGCAACAGAAAATTAAATATTATATAATTCGAAATCTTCTTGAAATATTTGTTATTTAAGCATTATTCACATCGAAAATTTACTGCTACAAAGTTTTATTATAACTATTGAAATCGATCTTGGAATATCTAGTATTTCTTTGATTATTTGCGAAAAATCCCGTAAGGGTCAGCAAGTTTAGAAAGGATTAAATTTTCGAAACCATTCGCTAGCTAGGGTCGAGGATATGAGAAGAGAGAAGCAATTATTAAAGGATCAAAGTGGGATTTAACTTAAATAAATGATAACATTTGGGTAAATGGAGAAAGCTATTTCCATCGACATTTAAAGAGCTAATAAAGCTAAATCTACTCTTGTATAATATAATCTTGTAGTTCATAAATTTAATTATCAAGAAGGATACTAGAATATATCTGGAAACATATTCAACATTCATTTAAATTTAATCGTTCTCGTACTCCATGAATTATAGCAAGCCACGATCTTGCTTTTCCCGAGTTTAATATTGCGTTTCGAGTGTACAAATTATTTGAAAATACTTGGCACAACTTCTTCAATTAACTCCGAGGTTATTAATGGGAAAAACCTTTATAAATAAATTAACAAAATATTTCGAGAGATTTTCCAGAATCACTGGCATTGTTCATTGTTAAAAATCGAATAAATGTTGCTTATATGGAATCAGTTTTCCTCCTAAAATCAACCACAGCTTTTCACTTCCTGTTTCAACCTCCCTTCCTATTTTTCATCTACCTTCCCTCCTTATTCGCCTTCTCTTTTCATAATCGAGGAAAGTGCTTCGTAGTGTAGGGCAGATCATTTTAACAGGCAAGATAACAAAAACGCTTTTAGGAAAACTTCGTCCCGGAAGTAATAGGAAGTTGGAAACTTCTTGCTTTGTATATTTCTCGTATACTGTGGATCGTATTGATTTTTTAAATTAAAAGAAATTAAATTTAATTAAATGAAATTTAAAAGAATTTCACTACATTTTGTAGGATGTTAAAAGGATTTCAGGGAATGTTATGAAACTTACTGAGATTCCAGAAATTATGGTAGAACCGGAAATGCAAACAAAAGAAGTGCAAAAACGAGAAATTAATCGTGCGCGGATCATAGTTGTTTGTCAACATAAATAATGTATCAAAGTATCATAAGCATTGCAGACTAAAAATGAAGATCATAAATCCTGTATGTAAAAAAAAGTCTAATTTATCTGAAGATATATGCCATAGATGGACAGATTATTATACATTGATAAAAGAAAAATCGCAACAAACTATTTATCAACGGACATAATAGACATTCATGGAGTACACGAGTTTTCCATTCGTAACTTTCTTCTTCAATTTTTTAGTTCAAGTAGTTACACATCCGTTTCGAGCAAAGTTGCTGCACGCAGACACCTAAATCGAAAGGGTATAGATCGACTGATTTATGATTCTTTCTGAAGTTAAGGAGCATTCGAGATTTTTCAAACTTCAGCTCTTCATCCCTTTGATACTAGATTCGCCTTCTACATAAGCATCCCCTTATTTTCCGTTCCTCCTCTCAACTAGCGCAGCGGTCCTATTGTTAAAAAGAAAAAGTAGTTTCGAGAGAGGCCTAAGGTACTTTTCTTGAATCTTCAACTTCGACTTCTTACGTCCGGCGTTTTACGCGATAAATAACCGGAGTCGCCAGAAAAGCGTCAGGAGCAGCCGAACATGAAAACGCCCATCGTGTGTGAGAGTTCGCCCTAGATAAAATTAGGGAAAAGGAGCAACACAAAAAAAAAAAGATTTAGGAGATCTAGATGTTATCGAAAAGCAAAATACTACGCGAAATGCATATAGATCAATCTACAATCTTTTACGTTAAATACACTTTTTATAGGGAGAAAGTTACAGAAATGTTTCCTTTAATAGGACTTAGATAATCGAACCAAGACTTGGAAAATTGGGAAAGGATAGATGACATAAAATATGGGTTTGATTTCTGTGAATAAAAAAACAGCTCTGTGAATTCGATTCTTTACTGAGATCGAAAGAAACTGATAGAATGGGTAGACTAAATCCATTTTAAATTATATAAGCGTCCACATTCTATGATTTGTCATTTGAATCGTTCAAAATTGTAGAATATGAAAGCGAAAGTTGTAATAGTTGAATATGTAATGTGCTAGTTTGAAAATTCGAACCAAAATTCGGGTTTGAAAGTGTTGAATCATAGAGGCATTAAATTCTATTGGTAGAAAAGCAGTAACTATGATTTTATGGGAACCAATCAGTTTGCAAGTAATGTTCAAACCTACATGCCTTCATACATACGAATAAAGCTAATATTACATTTCTCTCTCCTTTCTGTATATATATTCGTTCATTTTCTCTCTATCGACGCCATCTGTTTCATGCCATGATCCCATGCATAAATTCACGTTTCTCATATCAGAACATAAAGCGTATGATATTTAGTCCTTGGGGGGTGAAACATAAACGACGAAGAAATAAGGTCGTTCAAAATTTATTCTCTTGTCCGACGTAAGAAGAATATTAAGTTGCAGTAACTGAATATAAGGAACTATTTTAGAATACAAAATGCAATTGGTGTACCAATTTTATTTTATTTTTTAACTGCTTCTTGATAAAATCATTTTTTAAAGACGAATATATACGGAATCGCAGAATTCGAAACTTTATATCCCCTAACTTATCCTGACTGCGAGTTCGCTGAAAACTGTAGAGATTTGCCATAAGTTGAGCCAATTCTCTGATCTTGCATTACATTCTTGGAATTCTCGTGAACTAAAAGCACGTGCACGAGAAAATAACTGACCTGGTCCACGTCAGTTTCTTTCTTCTTTATCTTTTCATTCTTTATTTTTCCTTTTATAATATTATTTTAATTCCTCGACTGACCAGACCCATTTCGTAATATTCTAGACGAAAACATCTATGGTTTTTACCACAAATCACGAAATTATAAAAAAAATTGTACATAAAAAATTATTAATCTCTTGTTGTGTATAAAAATGACACATTGCTGCACAAGGGATTAAAAGCAACCAAGTTAGAAATAAAGATTTTTGAATTGTTTAAACTCGAGGGCTTAGAAGTTGATTTTGACAAGATTTTCATTACTTACTGAAAGCTATGTAGAAATAGCATAATTGTAATTCATGTGACAATACAATTTACGGAATGGTGTATACAGAGCAGGGATACAAATGAATTAAATTCCACAGTGGTTGCAACCGCACTTTTGTCAGACAGTATGCTGAGTATCATGGACGCGAGTAGTAACAGCCTGTGTGTGGTCAGACCGCAGTCAACACAGGAGAGTTGTACATAATACTTGTTCATACAACAGGTGTTTGAAAACTAAATGAAGTTTTTCTTGAAAAAATATAGAATTTTATAATTTCCAAAAAACCAATCACGTTTTCGTCAACAATGTCCAATATTTTAGAGATATATGTATATCACGTTTCTTAGATATATGTATAGGAATATCTTTTAAATTTATCGCTGTCTCAAAATTTACTATTATTTTTCTTTAAATTTGCTGAGAACACATAGCCTTTAACAAGTTTGACGCATGGTCATGAAAATTTTAACAATGATTTTATGTAAAAGGGTATAATTTCGTGCACAATTAGAATTTCCAAACTCATGCATTTAGTTGCAGGATTGTTTGGGATTTAGATTATTCAGTGAATTTGTTATTTTAGTGACGAAGGGGTTACGTGCTCCGTCATGTATACATATAAATATACATATATCATTGGTATTAGCATGCGTGGCATGGAGAAGTTCAGAACAATAATGAACAAAAGATGAAGTTCCGTACATAGAGATTTCATGCTTCGCTGCATCTAGTTGCATTTATCTCAAAAAGAAAATTTCTCGTTGCTTATCATCAAAGTTAAAGATTATTAATTTCTCAAAGAGATTAAAAATTGTATATGAAACATTTTTATATGAAATATTTTAGAATAAACGGTTGCGAGCGATAAATTTTCAAATGCGATTTTAAACAACTCACGTTGAATGCATTGTTGGCTCTATATGTGTTGTCTTAATACGATTTGAATAATGTATAAGATTTTTCGTCCCCTCTAGGAATTCTATGAGTTTTTTGTAGAGCCATCTATTTACCTTTAGGCTCTTTGGTAATAAATATAAGTTGGACTTATATGTATGGTATATATTATATATATAGGATTGGGAATAACATTAGGAGATGATTTCATTTCAGTTGGACGAGTGGCGAGAAAGTTAATAATTTAATGATATGAAAGGACTGGAACTGGACAGTTGCAGCAGATGAGTTTTCCTAATTCGTTGACTTTTTGATCCTATTTTCCACCATTAGTCCATTATCTTCTCAGAACCATGCATCACACAAAGTGCCGTATCTGATGAAACAAAAGAGCTGAATTAATGGCCATTAAGCGTAGATTCTAGGTTCCGGAAAAGGTTTCCATGGAAACGCAATGGAAGAACCGCACTTGAAATTAACACTCACTACTCACTTTAGGCACTCGAAACTCAATGCTTTGAAGTCCTATTGTAAATTCTCGTAGGATCACTGAAGTTAAGCAGCGTTGGACGCAGTTAGTATGTGCAAAGCTTTTAAAGTAGGCACAAGTCAATGTGCCATACCTATTAAATTTGTATTCTAGTGCTTTTACACTCACTCAATCCAAAATGAATTTGCAATAAAAGCATATACTTCGCCATTAATACGATATCCGCTATTATTTCGCAACATTCAGGTCCAGTTGACCAGGACGTTAAAAGTGGACACATTTCTCTACGATACAATCGAGCTTGATTGAGTGAAGAATCTTTTTTTGTTAATATCCGGCAGTGGATGAGTTTGACCATGGAATTCTAGTGGATAAACTGAAAGCTGAGAGAGAATAGTCAGAGCGAAAACGGAACAGAAGTTGAATTTGGCTTTACTAGTACAAATCCAGGAAATAGAATCGATTCATTCCATGTCTCAGATTCTCTATCTTTACGATTGTTTTTTTTTATATCTTCCTAAATGTTCACCCTTTCCACCACTCGTCTTTATTGTCTATTTGTGTCCGAAAGTAAATTAACCCTAATTAAATGTACATTTATATTTCTCAGTACTTACTAATTAAAATAATCTGTGAAACAAGTGTTCAAAACATTAATTGTTCTGAAGGTTAACCTAATGTATAATTTTACCACTACAGAGGAGATGAATGAATTCCATCAATAGGAAATAATCCTTACTCGGTTATCTGCAACTCGGTTGAACACAAAGAATGGAACACAGAGATTCGAGTAAATCGAATTTAGCACAATGGGATTAGTACTACTTCCATAAAAAAATTTAATGAAGGAAAAATATGCTGTTAATAATTCTAAGAGTTCAAATTTGAGATTTGAATAACTAATGACTCCCCATCAAAATTTCTGGTTGGGTTTTTTGAAACTGACCTTTAAATTTAAAATCCCTTAAATTCAAACAGAGGACTTATTAATATAATGTAAATTCCTTTATTGGATAAGATGATGCAAAAAATAAAATTGTGATATAAAAATCTGGACTGTAAATGGCAGGAATGTTTGCACTCAAAGAGGGTAGGAGATTATTGGAAGAGATTGTAGGAAAGGGTAGGTGAAAAGATGAAACAGGCACGTGCTAATGCGAGGGCTCAGACAAGTGTACTTGAAAGGTCGTGTGTGTGTCAAGTAACCAAGATGTTCTTCCTACCCTATCTTGCTAAGAGGATCGAGTGATCGACTATCGAAAGGTCACGTTTAACACGAAATAAAATATATTCTTGAATCAACTTAGATCTGATACTTTTGATAAATTTCAGTATCACTAGAAAAAACAAATTTTCACCATCCATTTTAAAACTTGATTACAACTTTTCCTTGCTCAAATATTATTTCTCTCATCAATATTTTTATTGAAGAGAGTATATAACCTTTTTGTAATCAATTTTCAAATATTTATTTTATAACATACACGGTCGAGTCCAAACGAGTGGACAGTCTGTAAACTTAGTACAATTCTCTCCATCTTTCCTTCTCTGTTGTAAACATATTAAATATTATTATCAATAACAAAATTATATTACAAAGTTTTTTAAAATCTATTATTGCCCTTTATGAAAACTTATGGTATGAAAGATTCATAAAACAAAAGATAAGATGAAGAGAAACATCAAAAAAGATAGTGCGCAATTTCTGTAGAATGTCGCTCGTCTGACAAAGTAACGGCGACTAACATTTATCGAACCTTATGGGGTACTCTGAATGTGACAAGATTGGTGCT
>JAUEJJ010000021.1:4121066-4131245 GCA_032164275.1 Synergus coniferae | reverse complement strand
AGAAAAATATGAGAGCTGTAGTAATATTCAAAAGGAAGTAATATATTTGATTGGAATAATCATTTTGTTCAGTTTTGTAATCATTGAAAGAAGATTTCTTTGAATCAAAAGAATTTTAACCCAATAGAAAATATCTGAAAGTATTAAATTTTTTGAAAATAAATAAATGATAAATATAAATGTCTTTTATCTGAAATTGAGGATTAAACAACCCTGCTTTTATTAAGGAGATAGAATAGGATACCATTTAGGATTGAAGCATTTATTATACCTAGCTGGTAATTTCGCGGGTCGTGAAAGTTAGAAGTGAACAGAGAACAGGGAAGATCTTTCTGTCAGATATGATTTTCCCTTCGTGGCACTGTTATCACTATTATTACCTCCTTATCACGCCCAGGAGTATTATAACCCTTCTGGAGGCTTCCTCTTATTGCTGTCTCAAATTGTTGTATAGCGAGACAGATAAAGTTGTTTTAGAATTTATAGTTTGCGACATATAATCTCATAATGAAAAATACTTTCCGAACAGAAAACATATGTTTCTGCTTTTTGCAAGGTAGTTTTTCTCGATAAAAAAATTTAGTACATTCTCAAATGACAAGAATGTAGCAGCCGAAAATATATACATATAAGATATGGTTGGTTATTGAATTGGTGTTATTGAATATGTGTTATGTTATGTTGAGTTAGTGTCTTGTTATTTCCGCAAGGGAAATAATAGAAATGCTGTTCTGAATGTATCAGTTTTGAATGTAGAGCTGATGGAACGCTGAACATTTCATACGTTCACAATTTTATTGGGAAAATTTCAATTAGATTTCTGACGTGATTTCAAACTATGTTGTTTGTAAATTTGAAGAGTAATCAAATTTCTAAATTGTTCATATTAAACAAGTTAATAGATTACATCGTAACAAATTATTGTGCAATTTTTTGAATCTAGTAAAAAAGGAATGGAAAGAACTTTGGGGCATAAGTGTGATAAAGTAACATTTCCAAGCTTAGTTTTCTCTCCTGAAACGAAAAAGACAAACTTCTTAGAGAAAGCTGAAAGTTTCCATTCCGTAATAACTTACAGCAGCATCTTCGTATAATGTAAAGGGAAGTTCTTGCCTCTTAATAAAAATTGCAAGTGTAACATTTCTGTTTTTAATTTCAAGTCTGAAAATCTAGTGTATTCTGATTATTTATGTAGACAGTGCTATGGAAGTTTTGCATCTAGCAACACGGTGCAGGTGTGCTGCAATGAACATCAACAACATACAAACATACTGCAGATACATTTAAAATGTCATATTTTTGGTACGCAGATCCATATAGATTTTATGGAAACACACGTATGATCCATACGTACAATATAACTTCAATTTGCATGCGTACTAAAAGAATGCTTTAAACCGGGTAAATCGTAGCTATATATCGAAATTCAATACAGCGAGTAGATTTGCATCGAAAAATATGAACTAAAAATACATGTCAAGAACATATTTTGACGAATACTTTTTTTATTAGATGTAAAATCTGTGCAGATTCGATGGAATCATCGAGCTGTTATTTCGTTTACCACTTCGAATTTTTTTGTTACCAGGAATATGTTCCCAAAAAGATATTCGGGTATATAAAGAATATACCGGAATATTTGAGAATACCAAAAATATGTCAAATATGGGAATGTTTAGGAATATGAGAGAATATATATATATGAATATGTAAGAATATATAAATTTCGAATGTTATTACATAAAACGTAAAAATTATAACCTTGGAGATATTATTTTCCACGAAACCCTACTGCTATATACCTTTACTATAGCTATCCAAATGAAACCCTTGAAGGAATCTAAATGAGTACATTAGTAATGATTGAAGTAAATAGATCCTATTAATGAATGAATGGTTGTAATTGCACGCCAATGTGACTTTAATTGTGTATTGATTCAGTCTATATTCGCCCTGTGAAAACCGTCAACTGGAAAATTGCACATGGAACGTACAATGCTATTTGCAATTAAATCTTGCGACGATATTGAGATTCTGAAACACTTAGCTTGATTCAAATATTCACTTTTCTTATTTTTTGTTGACATAATTTTCAGACTCTTATATTTTCTAATTTTATAGTAAAAAATGCGCTTCTTTCTTTACGAAAGAAACAAATTTTTTATACATTTTACTTTTGGAAGAGTGAATATTTTAAGAGGATAAATTTTCCATCAGTCCTTTTGCGTGAAAGTTCTATTATATTCTTTTCTATTAAATTCTCTTTCAAGTGATAATTAATCCGAAGAGAAAAGGCGAATAAGAAAGTTCCTCAGTCTTGAAAATTGCATAGAACTTAACATTTTAATCTGTAACTAATTACAAAAGATTTACATTGTCAGGAATCTATTTTTTTTTAACTTTTATATTTTACATTTTTTATTTTCAAGGTGTACATTTTATCGCTTCGTGTCACAATTAAACGCCCCAAAAAGTACTGGTGTAAAATAGATCTTTGTTTTCAACTCAATTAACTGATTATTTCACTAATGACGCTTCAGTTATTTCCTCGAATTTATTTACGTATTTAATATCAGTCTATTTGCAAGTCGAATGTACTTGATAACAATAAAAGAGAAGATAAAATCTTTTACTTTATTACAAAGTCTTTAATGGATCATTATCTCTATTGTTTTGAACCTTGTAAAACTTCTCGTTAAAACGCGCTTCAATGAAGATTCCGCAATCTTTCTTTATTTTCATAAGTTTGCTTTTACTTTCATATCATTTTAATATAAAGGGAATTTGATGTCAATGGAAACTAAAATAAACAATACTAAACTGAAAAAGTTCGAAATTATTTCAAGCTGGTTAAATGCACAAAATAATGAATCCAATGGAATATTTTAATATAGCTTTAATATCATATTGCTATTCCTTTGATGGTATTAAATTAATTGACGCGAAATGCAGATTTAATAAATACATATTCAAAATTTATGAGAAATAAAAAAAATATAATGACTTCTCTTTTCCTCGCCTTCTTCATTCTTTTCAGTTTCCTCGAATCCTGACACTCATTAAAAGTGTTATTCTCAATAAAATTATTTAATCAATTGAAAATCTGTCAGTACTGGTTCCGCTTCTTCCTATAGCTCTAAAGTTCTTAGTACACAGGATTTTATGAAACGATTAATTACTTTTCGTATAAAGAATTATCTTTTGAGAAGATGTACTTATATATTTATAACAATATTTATTGAATTTACTTGCACAATAGATGAAAACTATTTTTGTGAACTTTATATGAAATAATTGATGTTAGAGATGATATACTCCTATTGAGGACAAAGCTCGAAAGTACATACATATAATATTATGTTTGTGTGACAAGTTTTAGCGGCAGATACACTTGAAAAGATGTTGAGCAAGCACTTTCCGCAAGTGCTTCTTTCAGATAGAAATGACAGACCATGTACTACACATTTTTCAGACCATGAGTCATCGAAACTGCAATATTGTTCACTGAAAATTGACCACCAAACGAATACTACCTACTATATATATATATTTTTTTTATCAAAGAAATTCTCTCCAACTACAGATCAAATTTTGTTAAATAACAATAAGAATATTTTTATGCTAATCAAAATTGAATCGAATAATCAGCAGCGTCCCACTGCAATAAATTATTCCGTTTTAAATTGAAATTATAATATTTTTCAATCTGTGTAAATGTTGCTTTATAAATTAGAAGGATATGACAAAAGGGAAAGAATCCATTATTTATTTGGATCTTGGGCATGCAAGAAGGCGAGGATTTTCTTCGGTTGAGCTGCATATTCTTTTCGTGCAGTATAAGTACGAAGGATGGAAAACCCCTTGTCAATCTCCTTGTCAGTGCATAATCTATACGGAATTGCCGCACCTGTTTCACCATCTTAACCATCCCGAATAAATTCCCACATTTTTCCATTCAGCTTTGAGGATATCAATTTCTGGTCAATTTCAATTTCTTTTTTCTTTAGAAGAATATTAATTATTTAATTTTTCGTACATTACATTTTGTACAAAAATCTTTAATGAAATACCTGCACAATTTCTTGAAACAATTTCTGTTTCCCATAGACAACCACATCACAAGATGTGATGATCAGAAAATAAATCAGTGCTCTCTATTAATATATAAGATATCTGTGTAGGTAGAAACTGATTGGACGGAGTGTGGAATTTTGATTAGAGAATGGAGAGGTTACTTCGAAGAAACAAATTCAGCCTATAAGCGAAAAGGTAAATCGAATGAACTATATTTTTGTTCATTTTAGGAGGGATAAGAAAACTGAAGAGGGACTGAACCCTCCAATCTTTTCTCTCAGTATCCAATTCATTGTCCCAACCCATTCTGATTTGATACCAGCAAGTGATCAATCACGTCTGAAGTAACTTCAAAGTATATACTTTCTATCGGGCTTCATCTCCTTTTCATCACACATCATCAACTCGTCCCAAAGTGTAGTGAATTTTCAGAAACGATTTGTATGTATCTTTATTAAAAAAAAAATCTTTATAAATACTTGTTTCACTTTTAATACTTTTAATCAGTAGATAATCACCGATGGTGATTTACTAACTTTAAATGGATTTTATCAAGCTAGAAACCATTTAAAATTAATTCTTTTAGACATAAAATATCAGTATTGTTTTACTATATAATAAAAACTGGCTTTTGTTGTTTTATGTGAGCATCATTTTCATCCATTAATACGAAATTATTACAGCCTAGTTTTCCACCACTAAATGTAAATTCATCTTCTTCTTAAAGTTTTTATGTGCTCATACAGGGCGTCTACTAAATTTTGCCCACGAAGTTGCCGGATAATTCTTGGACGATTCCCGCATTTTTCCCGCTTACAAATATAAGGTCCGTCTTACGATAGAATTCCTAGATTTTCCCGGATTTTTCTTTCAATTCCCGAACAATTCCCGAGCAGTATATCATAGTTTTTCAGTTGTCACTGGAGATTCGTGTAAAATATAAGGAAGCTAGTGACTTCTAAAAATTATGATAGTGTTTTATTCTTTAGAGTAGGCTTCAACTGTTACTTTATAAGGCACCGTAAAATATAAAAAAAAAAGTTGAAAAAAGTGAAAAAGCGTCATCGTATTCTTGCCACGGAATACATGCTGGCCTCGACTATAGTGGTAGATTGTCGTAAAGCTTCAGGTACTCTTTTAATCTCATTTCCTTGACTTCTTTACCTTAGTTTTTCTTCAGCAACAAGCCACATCACCTACCTATCCATTTCTCCGTACGCTATACCGTAAGGATAAAGAGAGAAAAGCACTTGGAGAAAAGAGGTTTCAAGCCATTGAGACTTTCTCACAGCAATGTTTTTCGTTTTCAAACTTCCATTTCTTAAACAGTTTAAGGAGTTAAGGAGTTTAAACAGTTTAAGGACTTAAGGAGTTTAAACAGTTTAAGGAGTTAAGGAGTAATAAACAAAAATTTATAAGGATTACACATTGTGTTTTCAACCTTCCAATATTACATATGTGAAATAAGATATATTTTCTATTATTAAATTAATTAATTAATCTCATCCTAAGCGTAAAAAGAAAAGCGACTTTGCGTTGTCGAGGGCACTTTTCGCTGGCAATAAGTGCAAGAAACTTTCCAACGCTAGTGAAAACAGAATGGACGAAATGGGACACGAAAGTGCAACAAATGATCTCCTGGAAAAGTAAACGAAACAAAACTCCGTGAAAATGATCCGGCAGGACGTTGGAAACTCGGCTAGGAAAAATACATACGAGACATGAAGTTTAATCAGAGAATCCTTGAGCAGCAAGCATGAGTGTCGATTTGTACTCGAAAATGAAGAAAAGAGGAACTGTAAATGAACTGAAATTTTATAAGATATTTCAGAGTCAAGTACATAAGTAAAATTAACTCTTTACAAGAAATAAATTGAGTATGTAAATAAAATGAACATTTTCATCAATAGTTATAAATTTACGTTTCTCTCTTCACGCAAAACTACATAATATATTATAGAAGAAGTTGGTGACCCATTGCGATGATAAGGTCAAACCGACTACTCAATCACATCCCTTTTTAGTTGTAAAGAAAAGAAATTACATAATCGGAATAGAGGTCATCGATTTCCAACCTTATCTGTACCTCTATTTCCCCAAAATAGACCTCGATAAAGAACTATTGGCGATCTGATAAAAATCTGGACTCGAAAGAAATCCTCTTCTTAAATTCTCAATTTTAAGATCTTCGCAACGGAAATCTATAATTTGACAAATGATCGTGGCCTCGAATTTGCAAAGTGACACATTTGGCAAGGTCCCAAATCTAAGGCGGATGTTAACGCTTCGACTATCCACACTTCCAGATCTACGAACTCGTATCGAAATAAATTGAATCTGCTTTCAAAATCATTGAACTCTTTGATTCCAGGAGTGTGCTGTATGTATATTATAATTTTATATCCAATATATTCAATTCAATTACAATTTCAAAATTGGAAAAGCTTTTAAGCCGACAGTTATAACTTCAAACCGTTTTCAATTTGTATTTTAAAAATTCAAAACTTTATTAATTCATGTGCTGCAATTTTAAAAGTGTGAAATCCAAATAGCTCACTTCATTCGCTAGTCATAACACTAAAATTATCCATAAACGAAAGAAATGGAATTTGATAAAAACATACCTTGAATAACCTGAGGATATTGGCGACCATAATGGAAACTCCACTGAATGAAGCTCCAATTACTCCAGTGACTGGCTTGTGTGGAACATAAAGGGGGGATTTTCCACTCTCACATTTGTACTCCGATATGTCCTGATAAAAAAAGAGAACAATATTTCATTAACAAATTGCAAATTACAGACCATGTTCAATTTTTGTTGATTGAAAAAATTACAAAAAATAGAAGAGTCATTAAATTACACTATTCAATTTTCTCTGAGTAAAACTATAAATCTCTATAGGCCATAAAATGTTTTCAATTTTTTATAAACTTTACTTGGTCGACGGGAGAAATTTCCTAAAATAAAAATTAATTTAAAAATTCATATGCCTTTTCTATCGATAGTGGTAGGGGAGATTTCAACGTGATTAGTTTATTCTGTGATAAAAGTCTTTTAGTGATGAATCTGAAGATTCTTATCGAAAAATTCATGTACAATTCAAGTGCAACGACAAGAGAATTGAAATTCCTCTGATCGTGAACGTGTGACATTTTCAATTTCGCCTAGACCCCATTATCATTTTATTAAAGTAGCTACTATGACTCGCTCTGCGCGTGATTAATTTCTCGTCTTTGCACTCCTTTTACTAAAAAGATTCAGAGAATTTTAAACAATTTCAACTCAGTATATTTTAAAATGTCTCAAGAAAGAATGCATTTTTCTAGCAAACGACAGTTGCTATTAGGCTGAAATTCTGGGTTTATTTCCTCTCTGAATTTATCGAAAATATATAGAAAAATACTCTAAATCGTTCTTGAATAATTCATCACGATCTGACTTCATTATTCTTGACCACTTAAATCAATCATTTCCCGCATCAAAGATTATAATTGAGCTGCGGGTCTTTTATAATCAAAGATGATGGTGGCTTGAAGGTGTCTACTTAATCAGCAAACCTCAAGACAACAGGAAACACTAAAGTCTTACGTATGACTGACGGCTGTGTGCTCTCCGGATGAAGGATAACGAACAGCGATTCTCACACATACTCGTAAAGCCAAAATGATCGATCACTCTCATCCTTGATTCTTACCTTCAAGGTGGATTACTTATGAGTCATTTTATTTATTTTTCCAACCCTCTTAATCCTAAAACTACTCTCAGACATTTACATACTTTCTTGCATCACATTACTATTTTTCCAACTAAACACACTATTTCAGGAAAAAAGCTAATATAAAAATCAACAAACATAAATGAGAATAAAACGTGCATGAGAACTGACAAAGCTCTCTTCAAACCTGAAAGATCACATTTCAAAGTATTCAATTTCAAATGTAGATGTACGCAAATAACTCCACATGTATGCAAATTAAATTTTTTTAAGGGTGCCGTTTCCACGTTGACTTATGCATACGGTAGAATACTTTTGTCTCTTTTTTGTACGAATATCGTTTTCCTCTATCCGATTTGCAGTGCGGTGCTTAAAATTACATGTGTATTTGCTGGAATGGAATAGCATTGCAATCAATATTATTCCACGTGAACGACGAAAATTGAACCCCCTTAGATTTTCACGATTCGCCTCAGCAGTGAAAGCTTTGACTAATTATTAGTTGTATTTCACTATTTCACTCAAAATAATAATTCCGTAAAGTGTTTGCTAATTTCCCGTTGTTGTTTATTAACTAGAATGCAGAAACTTTACTTATTATTGGACGTGCAAACTAGAGGAACAAAAATAATGTAGTAATAAGAATAAGTGATAAATGCTCTACGAAGTGAAAAGTTTCGCTTTGGTAAACAACACGATAAGTAGTTGGACTTTGTAACTTTGTAACTTGGAAACGGTACTCGTAAAAGGTGTCGGAAATTCATGACCAGCAAATAACTGAATGCAATGATCACGGATAAAGTAACAACAAGGTTCGTTTACCAATCTATCAGGAGAAAGATTTTTTTTCATAAAATGTGAAGAGTACTTTGAATGATGAATAATATTATACGAGTAATGAATAGGATGAGAGAATTTATCTCATTCGATAAAAAACTCCAGTCGGATTTGAAGGCACAAAATTTACTTTTTGTATACTTATTTATTTATTTATTTATTTTCTTAGGAATTTTATCGATGTTGTACTGCTATAAAGGAGTACTTGAGTTAAAGCAGCTACAGATATATAATAAACAAAAAGGAAAAATAAAAATTCAGAAGAGAGATATAAAATAGGAACGCTTTTGTTGAGAATAAAGGGTTTCTAATCAATGATTATAGAGGAAGAACTGTGCCATTATCTGTTCGAGAAAATTGCGATCGCGTTTAAAATGGTGAAAAATCGAAAAATAGAGTATAACGAGGCAAAACCAAAGAAGTCTTACAGTCTTTAAAATTCAATATTACCAAAAAAATTTGTAACAAAATTAAAACATCCGATTTTGTGAATCGGAATAAGAAATTAAAGAAGAAGCTTGTCACAAATTAATCCTGTTATGTAAGTTTAAATCTGAACTTTTCACACTGCTTAAGTACAGCTTAAGAGCACACTCCTTCCAGAAGAGTGGCTTTGAGTATTTTTCAAAACTGAAGTTTTATTTGCCATTTAGAGTTTCCAAAACGGTTCTTCTTGTCTTAGCCTTTATTCAGGGTTTTAATTAAATTCCTTTGTCATCTTTTACACTCTAAAATGTTTAGGCAGGTTTAATTGCAGGACGAAGTTCAGTAATGCGTAATAAACAAGATTTAAAAGGAATGACAGTGCAGCATACTTTCGTATTCTGTTAATTAAGCTCTTGAAATGAGCTTACAAAGAACAAGGGGAGCTTTACTATACATGAGTAATATAATCTAAAATAAAAACCTTCTTTCGTAATTCAAAAAATAGTGGAGTGGAAACTCAGTTTCAACATGTACTTTACTAAGTCAAAGTTAAAATTTTTCAGTTCAATTTGCGTTTTTAGATACTAAATTTAAATAGACTAGCAAACCAACACTTTGATATTTTTACAACCTACAATTGATAATTGTAACAATTGATAATCGAATTTATAGAAACAATAACTTATATATATTTATTTCGTCGAAACTGAAAGAAACAACTGAATTCTGACGAAACTTTTGAAATATCGAAAGAACCCAATTTCAGTAGACAGATCGTATTGCTTTTGGCTTTCAACAACTGAATTATTGTAAATGCACCTGCGACGCGATTTTGCCGCATGTGCAGAGTACGTGAAATGTACGTTAATGCAATCCTCAAGTACACTCAGTAGCTCTTCTCCAAACATTGGCTTGTACCAGGAACTTCGGTAAATATCATCACAAATTACGGGAAATCAGGAAGCAGAAAACACTTTCAAAACTAAACTGTCGACATTAGCAAATGTAATACTTAAATATAACTTTATTTTAGAAAATTGTAATATTCCAGTTTTATCCAAGAATTCTACATTTCCCCCTTTATAATTTTACATGCTCGTATTTTTTGGCTTATTTTCAGCTT
>JAUEJJ010000021.1:4092392-4109128 GCA_032164275.1 Synergus coniferae | reverse complement strand
TTGTGGAGACGAAATTAAATTCTGTCACCAAGAATACGGTTGTTGGTCTGATATATTTGTGGTCGAAATAAAATTGAAAATCGAGTTCAGAAAAACTAGAACTGAATTAAATCCAATGATGTTGACTAAAATCAGTGATTACATTGGACATCACCCGGGGCGACTTTTACAGATAAAAATAAGTCAAACTAAGTTTGTAAAATACATTAAACTGCATGTTTATAATGTAAAATAAACATAACGAAAAAGAAAGGATTTTAGAATTAAATACCACTTTTTTAATTAATTTGATTTTACTCGCAGAAGTTTCACGGGACAAAGTAAAAGTAATTATTGTAGAATGAAAAACAGACAAACAAAGCACTTAGCGTTTTAAAATACAATATGAGTAGTAAAAGTCATAAACCTAACTAGAAAGAAGAGCTTTTTTGAATTTTGTTTTAGATATGAAAAAGTTACATCAGGTGACTTACCCGATCTGCAGCTGCGGCTATTTTCATTAAAAGCAATTGCATAATAACATTTTCATTGAATTAAATTTCAAGAAAGGGAATGAAGTTTGTTGATATCCTTCAAAAACTAACTCTTCTGAGAGTTGGAGCAATGTCTCCTGAGACAGGCATTACGTTTACAATACAGTTCCTCCAGATCTCTCAAGAGACTCAATTGTAAGTTCCTCTTTACTCTCTGCAATTGTTCAATTGTATAACTTTTTCCAAAGATTGCATTGGGAATAGCACAGGCAGAGTGATTGAACAGAAAACAAGTAAAAGTTAGATTCAACTCTTTCTCTTTCATTCTGATCGATTTGCAAAGTCTGAACACTCAATAATTCTCTCGCGTCGTTTGACTTTCAACAGAGTGAAAAATAAAACAGTAGAAAAATGCGAGTCCAGAATCGAAAAACACTAAATATTTAAAAAACTAGCAACTGTGATTAAACGTTCAATGCTAAGTAGAATATTTAAACGAAAATCTCTCCATATAACATTCTAATGTAAATATTGAAGTAAACATTAAGGAAATGTTAGTCCTATGTTTGAAGTGCTCGAATAGAATACGTTTATAGGGCAAAGGGAGAAAACATGAGAGATATATAGTCGAGGTTGATAGAAAATGGAGATTCTGTGTCTATAACTGTGGAGAGAAAACAGCAAATATTCGCTTTGATTCTGGAAATTGAGGTAAATCCGACAAATTGCCTGATTAAGGTCATTTTGAAAACTTAAATCTTTTCTTCTAATCCTCAACTCAGGCTGGGACACAATACCAGAACCTAGAATGTAAAGAGTACGTGCAGAGAATACATTTATAGATGTCCAGCGAATATGAATTCGAATAGCTTGTTATAATTTCTCCAATTGTGATTCAAATGAGGAATGACCTGTTCAAAATGTGATATTTAATTGAATTCACTTTGCATTGTAGAAATATAATTATAAATATGATATATATATAACGTTCTTTTTTTTTACTTTAATCTGCTTTGCTCGACAAGCCTTTTTCCTTGAAATTTCTTATACGTCTTCGCGGAGGTTTTCGAATTAGTGACAAGAAATGACAGTCGGAAACTGAGGAGGTGGAATGCTTTCTAGGAGTGAGCAAAGGGAATTTCGTTTTTTGCGTTTGTTTCTTCTTTGAAAATGCGACGAAGAAAAGAAAATGCTGCGTGGACGAAACATTTTCTAGATTGTAACCAACTTCTTTTTTTGTTTCCGTACCAACACGTCGATCATTCGACTTACTTATTTTTTTTTAATAAAAAGTGCATGGTAACTCTTTAAAGTTAGATGTCAAATCGTGCAAGTCTCTTAAAAATTTTGTTTCTTCAAAAATATCTACACAAAAACTAAATCACAATGTAGAACTCTACAACAAAGTCAACTTTTACAAATCAAAATATATTTAATTTGGCATGAAAATAGAATGTTATACAATTTTCCAATAATAAAAACTGTGTTATTCTTCACTAAAATGTATAGAAATCCCAGAACGATACAATGTAACTTGATTGTTATCCGCTACTGAAGTTACACAACCATCTTTATTGGCTATTACACGAACACTAAACTCAATCGTACGATAGCTATATTATCCTTGAATGTTATATATTACTATCGATTTAGTATAGTTGTTCAAAGTGCTTGAATACTGTAAATTTTATTTATTTCTGGAGTAAAACCCCACGTCCACAAAACAGAATTTTTCATAAGTTCTCCTTTTACCATCTTGTTTCTACATTTTTAATGGTAATGCTTTAACTTGAATTTTCAAAGTAAAAGAGTACATCCACTAAAAAGCAGAGACTTTACAGAAGTTCAATTCTCATCTCATAAATTCAAGTAGCGGACGAAACATAAAAAAATGTGATTTAAAATTACTAACAGCAAACATTGAAGCAGTGGACTCATTGGAGCATTTTCACAAGTATATGAAAAGGGCAATTCAATAATCTGCTAACCGTGAATTAAGCTAAAAGTCTGAAAAATGTCATACACCGAGTGTAGATACTTCAACTTTAGATATAGGATTTTTATGCGGACTTTTAGGAGACATTTCAGAGAGAGCTTAATTGACAGTAATTAAATTGGTTCTGTCGAAGCAACAAGTTTAATCTCATTTCCTCATGACAAAATGGAATTAAAAGTTAAGGGAATAAATGAGAAATCGAAAATAGTGGAAATTTTCTTGCAAGGTCTAACAAAACTTTGATTACGACATAATTCTTAATCCCAGAAGAAAAGTAGTTATTTTTCCTATTTGTATCTTCCAGAAACTAAGTAAATAATCGCGCGCTTTTTATTTGGCTATATAAAAGTACGAACACCACTTTATATTTTCTATTAAAAATTCCGTATCGAATTAAAGGTTAATATCATTCGTAGTTTCAATTTATTCATTAAACCTATTTATCTTTTAAAAGCAGGAGGAGTTATATAGTTGTACCTCGTTTCCACCTGGAAAAGTCAGTTAGATTTTATGACCACGAAAGGGCGTCGTTTTTATGGTTATTTCGGTCGTTCTAACAATAAAACTCGAAATTTAGAAGCGAACCAACAGCATTCAGATTACGCAGAATCCGTAAAATAGTGTTAACAATCATTTTCGATTTCATGCAGAAAATAATTTAACAAAAGTAATAATACAAAAAAGATGAAACTATACTGAACCACAGGAGAGTACAGGTATAGTTGGCACGTCGCACAGCGTAGCTTCGATTAATCAGGATGCCCGAAACAATTTCAATTTCACTCTGCGTTGTGTGCTTCTCACATACATGAAACTGCGAATATCCTCTCTCTAACCATCACTTTGCTCAGAAACTTTAAACGCTTTAACCTACTGAAGCTCCAGCAGTTGGAAGTCCGAGTAATTAAACATCTTCCTTCGACTGTAGCCTTTAGGGTTTCTTTCTGTTTAAGTTCCAATGAGCAATCTATTTTAATGCTTTGTCTCACAAGAACTGTCTCTTTAAATTAACAGTAATTTTCTTTAAGAACGTATGAAAACTGAGTTAGAGAACTTTTTAAAAATTCATCAATTATTAATTTTGATGAAGACAGTGTTTGCACAGGCAAACTACAAAATCAAGATAATCGATTTCAGATTCCGATGCCTGATGTCTTTTGATCTCGAATAACAAAAGTACAATATGATTCCCTCTAACAAATATCACTTTCTTTTGTAGTCAGTTAATGAACTTTCGTTTCATTTCCTCCATAAGTTTCATTACCGACACGATATCTAGACATTAAACTAGATCTAGGTATATTCGATATTGTACTGTATTTTTTTATTGACGTGGCATTTTTATAATTGTATTTAAGGATGTGTCCAGCGTTGGGAGAAATTCAGCAAAGAGCATTATCATGCATGAACTACACTTACCCCACTGACTTGACAATATTAGTTCGGAGCTTCGAATATTTCGATCGACTACCCCACACCCATTTCGTCAGACCCCAGGCTCTAGACAAACATCCATGTAAAGGCTTGCCTAGACATGGATATTGACAATATTTCAGACTTCCGTGACCATTTCCGTACACGTCACACGTAACCAACATCGAAATGACGTTTAATTAGGATTTATGTATAATTCAGAGTTATGAAGACTTTCAAATTTATACAGGGTGTCTACTAAATTTTGCCCACGAAATTCTCGGACAATTCTAGGACGATTCCTGCATTTTTCCGCTTATAAAAGTGACAAGTAACAAATGATATTTTTTATATCTCCATTTTCATTCGAAGTGAATGAATAAGATTAAAAATGTCGAGCTGATGATGTCTGGAAGGCAACGATTAAACTTACTGGCGTAAACTATCGCCACACCGATTGACATCACTGTCTCAAATGCTTCGGAAACGGAAATAGAGATTCGCAGTCTCGCGCCAATCGGCACCGGACTTCGCCGAGTGAAACCGAGGTCATAAGGGCAAAAGATGATCGATGAAACACGTCGACGTCCTGCAATTTCTCCGAGTCCTGAATGCAAATTTCTCAAATTCATCGCGTGTACATGTAACGCTCTGAAATTGCATAAGATTGACGCAGTGAGAGCAAGAATAGAGCAAAGTTTAGCAAACTTTTTTCCTTCCGTTCGCTGAACACGTAGTAACCAACAAGTTGAAAAATATGGGAAAGAATGTTGAGAAGTTGCATCGTTTTCCATGTTTTCTCAATTTGTCTACGAGTCACGCGCTCGCGGAAATAGTATTTCGTTCATAGCAATCAGTCATGGGGAAATTTTGAGGAAATTAACAGTGATGGGTTTCTGAAGAGACAGTTTTATTATCCATATGAAAAAGCGAAAAAAAGATGAAAAATTAGTGGAAAAACGCGATTTTAGATCAAGAGATTCAGAGTCTGTTATCAGAAATTTTGCAGCATATGGATGACTTCCACGTTACTGAAGTTAACTGCATCTCGAGGGTATAAACTATAAGGTAGGAATGGCCGTTGGCCATTTGACGTATTAGTGAAGAGGTGCCTTGATGCTATCAGGCTCTTAACTCAACTCTCTGCTGCTTACCTACTTGCTAATTGCTTTTCCCTGTAACCGTATCCTCTCTTTGTCTCGTCACCATGAAATCTAAACTATACACACACTGTACTACTATTATCCATTTACAGTATCTTTTACGTACGAGTATATACTATACAGAAATAATCATTATTTTTTGCAATAAAATTGAGGCAGTGGGCTCTGAATCGACTATAAAAAACAGAGCACCTTTTACTGCTTCGATTCATTTGAAAATGTCTAAAGATTAAGGAGGTATGGTCTAGTGAAAAACGTTAATGATCGTTGGGTCATTCTGAAATAATATCATTCGTGAAATGAGAAAACCTGATTGGATTCTGAAATGGATTTAACCACGGCGTAATCGTATTCAATTATTGAACCGTATTAGAGATAGATATTACGTAAGTAGAATATTGGCCACATTAGCCGATTGAAGTAAAACTGTAATAGATTTAATTTATTCACCTGGAAACATGATGGCAGTTTGACAATACCTAAAGACTGAGCACTAAAACATGATTCAAGTAGAATTTTCTGTGTATGGTCAGACAAAGAAGAAAAGTCGAATTTAAAGTATTAAAAAAAAATTTTTGGCCATTATTTTTTAATGAGCAGCAGACCATCTCATTAAATTTTCAATTGTTTAAAAATTGTTAATACCTGGTACATAAACTAATATATCTTAGAATTTTCTGTGAGTTTAAATCTGGTGTGGTCCATCCATTTAAATCTTTTAAAGCTGGAGTAAAATTTAAATACGTGTTAGTAAAATTAAGACTGAAAGACGTAAAGTTGTGCTTTAATCCATGTTTTTTTATTTAAACCTTTAATAATTTTCGCTCGTTTCTCACACACCATTCCGCATATAGTTGTGAACTAGTTAATGATCGAATCTGTTTCGCTACTGTGGTGCTTTTTCACGCGAGAAATTTCGGAAATGAGCTTAAATGAGCGTGTGGCTAATTTCAGTCACAAATTTAGTTCATGCTGATCGCTCAACTGGAAAATTAGTTGCGTGTCTTCGTTAGAACTTTCTACAATCAAAAAGAAAATGACGTAAGAAAGAGTCACCTGGGAGTTTGCTCGTTAACGAAAGATGCTGAATGTTCAGATTCTGTGAAACCACGTTGCATGCCAAACTTGCATTTTCGTTATCGGTGACAAGGGAGATGTGATATTTTCTAGCGGAAACCAGAAATCTCGCCATCGATTGCGCAAACGCAATTTCCGCATCCCATTGATATTCGTATCACTTTTTTCATGAAAGTGAATATCACAGCAGATATTTTATTAATCTCTTTTTTTCATTGATATCTCAGTTTCCTGTCTCTTTATAGAAACTTCTCATTTAATAAGAAATTTAGTTTTTATAAATTTACATACATGCAACGGACTATTAACGAGAAAGCGAAATGGTGATCAACTGTGGTTGAAATCGTACGTTGAAACTCGTTTCATTGCGAAATCACTTTTTCGATCCAATCCAGATATCATGTACACGACAATATCTTCATTTTAATATCACAATCCTCCCGATATGTCATTTCACCTGAAAAATGATGCTCAGATTTTCTTTTTCAATAAATTTGACAGTTATCGTTTTCTTTTTTTCAAATCAATTTGTACGGAATTGAGGTTTCCACATTAATTCTTGTTCTGCATAAACTCGTGCTTAATCATCTCTTATGAAAAGTTTAATAGTGAAACATCCATACAGAGAATACATTTACATAAAAAGCTTTAAAATTCCTATTAAATAAAGTAATCGCGAATGAAGTTATTTAAACGAAACAAGTTGCTAAATCTCTGGTGCGTGATTCGAATATATTCTCTGGTACCAAATAAACCAAATACTGAATATTCGCATTGGACGATTAAAATGGCTACAAATGCATTGGGAATGCGAAATCCAGATAATTCGAGCTAATAAAGGTTCGAACATTTTGTACAAAGTTCATCGTAATCGGATATTTATCAAAGAATAATTTACAATTTGAATCTTTTATCGAATTCAGATAAAAAAACAAATATATTTTCATATTATGAAAAAGTATCTTTTGAAATAATGATTCAAAAGGAAATGTTTGTCTAAAACTATCAAGAAGAGTTCTCGTTTCTTTTAAGATTGATGAAAATGTGTATTTAAAGATAATGGACAATTTTTCGAAGAAAGCTTTTCTTGAAACAAATTGACTGAAAGTTTCGGAATGAATAGCAAGAATCGGCAAATGTGAAGAAATGAAATATTTATAAGCGGTTGCTGTTGAGGGTAGGTACCTATTTGCAAACTCTATTTGAAGAACACGACTAACTGCGACTTGCATATAAGGGAAAATGAAAACTTTGCATGCACTTCCAAGTCAACAATTTTCTCTACTATCTGAAAATGAAGACGTTATTTAAAGGAAAATACTCTTCAGAAGAAGGAAAATGAGTGCTCTTTCAAAATTCTTTCAAATTGCAATTTGGTCATTTCCAACTAAAATCTGAAATGTTCGCCGCTTCAAATTTAGAATTAAACAATTCTATTTTGTATACGAAATATGTATCTAATATTATTCCAGAACCTAATGCGTTTTCGTGAAAGATAAAGTGCAATTACACAATAAATTCCGTCTTTACATGTTTTCTAAAATTAAAACCTATTTTTTTTAATTTGTTTGATTTTTAATTACGACAGAATTTTCACAAGTTTTTACTGATTTCTTACTGGAAGAAATAAAAGTAAGATAGAAAAGAAAAGTTAAGACTGCTGTGAAAGATGGATGGTTTTTGTAGAGGATCTTACTTGCGCCTCTTTTACAAAAACGAAGCTCAATTCTTCACTGTGATCCAAAACGATCTTTCGCATCGTGAATTCCATGACTTGAGCAAGAAGATTGCTGTCAGTAGATATAGGAGTGCTTTTTAATCTTTTCGTTATCTATCGTAACACACGAAACAAGAGGACTCAGAGAGAGCTGGAATTCAACGTCCAGTTAAAATATATGCATACTTGCAATTCTCATGAGTCAACAATGTTACAAGGAATTTTTCATTCAGAATTATGCCCGTTTGTTGCAACTTATGTTTTTATTACTGACATTTACCGTTCATTTACCGACTTTAATACATAAAACTATGTTCAGAGAGTTTACTAAATTTTGTTCACGAAATTTCCGGCCAATTCCTGCATTTTTAAAATTTATTTTTAAAGTATTTGAAAATAATTCAAAAGATGTCAGAGATTTAACAAAAGTTGCAATGCATCAAAAATAAAATCAAGTACACTTCCCAGATTTTCCCGTATTTTGTTCAATTTGTTGAATGTATTTTGTCTGCGAATAAATAGGTAAATAATTGTCAATTGAGAGAAAAACAATATTCGAGGAACGATTTAGATGAAATTGTTAGCTTCGAAACGAGAATTTGTACTAGCACGTTTTTCCTCGTTTCATTCAAATTTCACTTCATTATAAATCTGTCGTAGTGATTGGAATAATGAAATACCAGAAATAAAACTAAAGGGTATTGATGCAGTTTGACAAAATTTAAACAACTATTTTAAAAAAGTCAACTGTTAAAAAGAAAACTCAAATTGTTACGGCAAACAATTTAGCTCAATATGCTAATATTGTTGTAAAATACAACGAAAATTTAGTCCACTATTTTTTTAAATACAATATACATAGTATAATATAAATAAAATAATAAAAACTGTTATATGCAATCAATTTCGCCTTGCACTACATTTAAATTCACAAAACGTGAAAAATTGCACAATATACATAAATTTCCGTCGATTTTAATACATATCGTGCCAAAATCGAACTAGACACCAGCATATTGTGCATTCAACGAGTATCAGACGATTGAAAATCAGTAACTTAACGAAACTGGAGTCCAGAGCAATTATGCTCGCTGCCAGGAAAGTTTTTAACTTACCATGCCAAGAAAGTTACAAGCAAATTACTAAACCCACGTCTTTTTAAATTTATCTTGTTACTACTTACACACTAAAATTAGAGAATGAATAATTCTGATGTCTTCTATTTATGCACGACTGAAAATAAATTTTATAATACATTTATTGGATCGTTATATTGCTCTTCATTTTCTCGCCACAGGAAATTATTTTGCAGCATTAAACTCTGCAGTATTTTCAATTAGAAGAAAATACTAAAATATCGTTTAAATAAATTTAAAGAGTAATATTATTGCATAATATATAAAAAATAGATTTTTAGATACTAAATGGGTTAAAAAAAGGGTTTTTTTTTTTGTGTAGACTAGAGAACAATAGAAGGTTTTGCAGAAGACACCCTAGAGCTTTACACCTGACTGTTAATTAAACATAGTTACAGCATGGTAACATCAACGTACATACACCTTCATTTCTTCCTGCTAGATTAATAATTGCAGCGAAGCAGTAGAGCTCCCAGCGATCCTCTTTTTTTCGATTTTGTAAGCAATCTTATTCTATTTCCTCGTCAAAGATGGGGGAGAGAAGCAAAAAGGCAAGTAATGAGAAACTGGAAATTAATCCTGTATTCATCTCCTTCTGTGACATTGGCACATTTGAACACTTTGAAACACTTATTTCTTTTTATTTTGGATTTCAAGAGACCTTATAAGTGATTTTAGCGAATTTTAAAAGATTTTTAATATCTTTTAAGAATTTGAAATGATTTTAAAAAATGCAGAAAAACTTAATAATTTTTAAACAAATTTTTCACGCAGGATTGATTGACTGATTACTTATCCGAAAAACTCTTTTCAAACCGGAAATGACTTGCTGAACTGAAATGAAATGAACTTCCCGCATGAAAAATAAAATCAAGGACGGTGCTGGGAACTCGGATTTTCCCGGATTTTGTTCAATTCCGGACAATTCACATATTTCCTTCAATTCCCGCACAATAGACACCCAGCTTTATAAAGCTACTAAAAAACTTTGAAACAAGTCTAGATTTGGATATCGACCTGGTTTGTCAACCCGTAAATACACCGCTGGTCAAATGTAGTTAGTTTTACCATTAACTGTTGCTCGAGGCTAGTTTATCGTCATGAAGCATATTGGCGAACCATGTCGTAATAAACCACATCTGACAGCGCAAAATTTTCGATTTACTAGAATGGAGATGATATACTAGGTGTCGATAGAACAATTTTAATTCAAAAAATCAATGCACAAATAATCATGCTATTGCAATAAATTCGTAGCTCAAGTTGGAAGACCTTAATCCTATCTTGGCTAGCGATCTGTTGCTGCAGTTCCTCCTGTAAAGGGATGTATGTATTATCGTGGAACATTGCCAAAGGTCTTAAGGGTCATCAGTCGAATTGCTTTAAAATTGACCTGGACATTCCCAGTAGACTACATTCGAAATACAGGAATCGATACCGATTGATTTTGTTTAATCCAATTGAAAAAGGTCCTTGAACCATTTTGATAAAAGAAATTAGAATTCATTCTTTGAGAAAATATTTTCGTCAATAAAACATTTTATGGACATGAAAATTTTCTAGCTAGCACTCAAAGAGTTTTACAGAAGTAAGAGCAGAGAAATTTCATCGCTCGTTCATCCTGTCTAAACTTGTCCGTGTTCGCATAGTCTGAAGGAACCGATGTAATTAATGGCTGCAGTTGGCCAGGTGCTCCTCGGCTTTACTCGTACCATTTTCGCGTTGGATATATCACTAGAGATTACACTTACGATCGGTCTCTATTATATAGACTTTCCCTAGATTAATTGATAAGGTTAACCGAGAAGAGCAATATTGGGATTTAAATATTTCGCACCTATCATGTCGTGTCATCCTTTTTTAATTTCATCTTGTATTCGTTTAGCCAGATTTTCTCCATTCAGGTCAACACAATTTTTCTGCTGGCATTGTTACATCCAAGCGTAAATCGACAAAATAATAATATTTCACTGAGGCAAAACTGATTGAAGAATATGAGCATTTACACCTGAGATACAATAAACGTGACAAAATACATACTGAAACGCGATGAATGTACAATTATTGTACACATACGCCTATATTCCATATGTAGCTTTAGATTCAATCAAAACTCCAATTGCGCTATGTGATTAATTCATGTATACTCAAACAATCATACTACTACAATCATCCATCAAATTTTACATGTTAGTAGAACTATAATATTAAGAGCAAAAATCACTTCTCTGGTTTTTTTTCTTATAGTCTTTTCCTGGCTTTAAAATCCATTCATACATTATATACTTTCTTTTTCTTCGAAAAAATCGAAATCTTTAAAATGCTTTGAAAGTTGGAGCGCGACTAAGCGACTGATATTTGCATAATACGGTAAAGAATTCTAAGGAATCTTCAGCGCACAGAACTTTTGTATTATCTCTCTCACCAATAAGAAAAAGCTCAATCAAAGTTGTACGTTAAGTTGAATCAACTTCAGTGCTAGTTTCAGTAGTGAGGCTTTAAGTTTAAGTTCTTAAGCATGGGCTATAAAATGTTCTTAGTAGTTAATCAGAAGCTTTTAAAGTCGAACACTTACCAAAGCTTTTAATCTCTAGGATAATGGGCTCTACACAAAAAATCAAATAAATCTATTAATGATCTTACGTTACAAATTAATATGTACATTAATGGATTTTTTTATGAACAATTACATAATTAGATTAATTATTTGCAGTCATAAAGGAACAAAAGTATGAGAAAGAATTAAATTTAAAATTCTCTTCATTTTTAGATGTCATACGAGATATATAAATATCGAAATCAATTGATTTTATTCATTGAAAACCGATTTATTGAAAATAAGAAGACAGCCTCACTGTTGTGAGCATCAGTTGAGCGTGAGAAGCATAACAATTCATATCTTTTTTCATATTCTGTTATGCTATGAATAAATTCGACTCTTTTCTTTCAATCTGCTATTTTCGTTCACCGTTTCAAATATACATTCTATTTTATGTGATTTGTTGATTTTTTATGTTACGGGTTGAGTTCATAATATCAAATATTATTAAGGGCTCTATTCGCGCAAAATGTTATTTATTATTACACGCTTTTCAATATTTATTTCATTCAAAGCGAAGAATTAATTTTTCAAGCAAAAGTTTTGCAATTTCGTAATTCTGTTGTTCGAGTTTCCTACGCTATGCGCTTGCTTAATCACGACGATCGATCAAAATTCCCTTACCATTCTTGTACGCCCTTTCCCGAGGTTCACATTACACTGATATAACGATATATTTCTTCTTTCGCGCCCCTAGTCGTCGATCATTCCCTCATCAATAAAATGAGACTTGTGCTCTTATCATTATTATTTTTCAAAACTTTAAAACGGTTTTCGCAAAAAATCATATCACCGTTTAATGCAAAAGAACTTAAGAGCACGTGTTACTATCAAATGAGTACATTTACATAACCCGGGTTTTTTTTTCACAACTTTTATCTAAATTTGCTCGTATGTTAAGTAACACATGTCCTTAAGTAACGTACGTGAGAGAGAAAACATGGTTATTGATGCACTAGATATTCGTCCCATATTTGATACCAAGATGTGGAAAGAGAATAAAATAGAATGAAAAGTAAAGAGACAAATGGAATATTGGTTTCGAATAATGTATTCCATAAAGAATTCGAAATAGGTAATGTCATCCATTTACTTATTTCCCATATAATATATGCTCTAATAAAAATCCGCAACCATTCATTCTCTATTTCAATAGCTTTTAAACCTACAAATAAATTTAAAACACACTCAACAATACGAAAATGGTACCAGACTTCTACAATATAAAAAAAAAAGATTATAATTATTGTTCCACAAAAAATGTTCCACAAAAGAAATATATGACGTTCTCTTAGAGATATCTTGTTAGATGCTTGTTAAAAATTCCCTTTACGTTGAAAACTTAAAAAGATTATACGAAAGTACTGGTACATGTCCCAAGAGAAGTTCTAGAGACTTCAATTTACTAAAAAGAAGGCTTTACTTGGGAAAACTTTTTTTATTATACGAGTGATATATGTCAATCCTATCTAAAAAAGTGATGTTATCAGATATCTCGAAAATACCAAACGCAATTGTTGTCGAAACCCTGATTGGTTTTTTGTAAATTGCGCGAATTGAGTGTTATGTGCCGAATTAAAAAAATATCTTCAGATTGTTATTCTTATTATTATCATTATTATCTTCAAATTTCACAAGATTCCAAGACTTATTAGAGCATTTGAAGATATTTATAGCTATTTATAGTGGTTTTAACGAAATTTAAGAGGTAAAAAGACTACAGGATTGGAATATGTTTCAATCAAAAATTTTTCTGACAAGAGATATCGTTTCGATTTCATCTATTATCTATTTGCATTTCCATCAGGGAGTAGCTAGGAACTGAAAGCGGAAATGCAAATCCTGACGCACTACATCGCTTTACGTTGCCAAGGAAATCAGGTCGTTTCGGATAAATGGTGTGAGAATCCTATGTCAAACAGTCGTGGGTTATCTTCGCTGGTGGCTGTTCTTAACTCACTAAAAGATAGTGCTTCCTTCACAGATCGTTTCTTCCGATCCATAAATCAGCCTCCAAATAAACTTGACGAGAATTTTAAAATCAAAGAGAGTGGGCTCAAGTCTATGGTAGTCTTGAATAAAAAATTGCACTCGAGAAAACATGTTTCGAGTTCGAAAATATCTATATTGAAGTATTCAAATGTTCAAAGTTATATTTCAAAACTTCCAGCATTGATTTTCCGATTTTCTTAGAAAGTCAAGTATAAAAATTACAATAATTTCATAATTACACGTGACTTCGCGTAACTTTATTTATATTGTTTATTCAATTTAATTCTACTAATAGTAATGACTTCACATTATGTACATACAAAACCGAACCTCTCGCTACAATACATATCCCAGTGAGAAATTGAGAAATTGAGGGTAGAGTATAAGACATCATCGTTTCCACCCTCAATTCCTAATTAGGACGAAACATATTTCATTTGTATTGTAATAATTTGTATGCCCCTATTTATAGTTAATGTGTAAGAGCTATAGATATATGAAGCATTTTGTTCCATAAAAGTAAGATTTATGTGTGGGATGCGTTGATTGAAAAAAGTTTTGAAGTCCAGTTATATTAATAGAATTATGGAAGAAAAGACTTAATTAAAAGGTAATCAATCCATAACATTTTTTATGTTTGCTATATGCATATTGCTCGGAATGAGATGTGAATTAATTTTTGGGAATTAATTCATGTTTAATTAAATTCGACGAATAATTATTATTGAAAATAATTGGATCAAAATTAGTTTTATTGTATAAAATAATTGCAAACTGTTATCAGTTGTGGTGTATGTTGTAAATACGGAGAAAAATAACAAGAATGATGTTTAAATTACAGAAATGGTATAAAAACTGCGGATATGACCAAATTCCAACAAGTAATTTAAATTGAGCTCGAAATTAACAAGGATTTTACACGATGGTAAAGTGTCACCACTTAATTGTGCCAGTTGTGACAACTGACGCGTCATGAATATGCCGGAAGTAAAATTAGCCACATGAATTGACAATTTAATTTACCGAAACGTTTCGTGGTGTTGTGCGAACTGAAAAAGCAATTTTGAGAACATTGGGAATCAATTTTAGTTCTTGTATACACATTTAACTTTTATTCTCTAAACAAACATCAAAAAACATTGAGAATCAAAGAATTGAACAAATACTATACAAGTTCCATTTATTTAAATAATTTTTTTGAAATTCGTCTGACTGTCCTTGAAAAGCTATTCATTTTATTTTTCATTTCTATCACAGTAAGCATTTTAAATTTATTTGCTCTCTTGCCACAGGTCTTTTTTTTAAATCTTTGTTTCAATTTCTTTGTGTTATTGACATTTCGTATTCTACTGAAGATATGGGATCCCCATTTATGTTCGGTCACTGGTCTTCAGCGACCTGTAAGCAGTATCCGCATCCTCAAGGGGAATGAAACGGCGCATGCACAAAGTGCAAATTAGTCTTAAAGAGGTGGTCCACACTTCAGACGAAAAGTGTTGCACTTACTAAATGTGGCAAGAGCTAAGGCCTACTTTTTTTTAATCATCTCGAGGATGGCTTTTTTATCGCCGTCAAAATTATGCTCCATCTTCATCCAAACCACCCAACTGGAAACACCTTTTCTCAAGTGAATATCTTCATGCAGGAATAAAGATTAGGATGATATAACATTTTATCTGTTTTCTTCATTTTTTCTTTTACTTTGACGACAAAGGCTAAACGCATGCGAACACATGCTTTCAGAGCCTCGGGGGCAAAGGCTTTGTGAATATTTAAAATTCCTGAAACTTTAATATAAAACATCGCATTCGTAAATATATAAGCATGCACAAATTTTCAAACACAAAACTAAAATTTGATATTGATTTTACAATAGATTAACCATGCATTATTTTACTTTTTGACAGACTGAATACCTGTAAGGAAAATATTACTTAATAATACTATCACAACTAATATTAATCCTTAAAGGCATTTTTCTGCGGATTATTAAACATTTTATAGAACTCTTAATTAGAGATAACATTTTCAGCGGAGCATACTAATTTGAATGATGTTATTTTAATTAAAATGCAAATAAATTTAAAAAGTTTCGCCTTGATAATCTCGAACTTAGGATAAAAAATCAAAGTAATATGCCACTGCAACGCTGGTTCTTTGAAAGTCGACTCTCTGTTGAGATGTGGAAGGAAAAGTTTTCTTCTAAAAGATTCCGAGCGTTGGAGAATCATTGAAGCGAGTGCAATGCCTCGAAAGGTTTTGTATTGAGTTAGAAATGCAAAAGAATTCGTTGAAATTTCACTATATTCTGAAAATAATTCTTTCAAAACAAACAAAATCTCATTCTAAACAAATTTCATATTGCCAAAACTATAGTTGACTAAGATTACCTTCTATTTAATTCTAAATAATTTATTTTTAACCAAAGACAGTTAAAAATTCATATTTCGTATATAGAATAATATTAATAGTAATAATAATAATGATAATTAATAAAAACACTATGAAATTCTTTCAAAACTAATATCTGTCGTCCACCCCTAGTTTACATACATATATAAACAATATTTGGCACACTCATAAGCAGGAAAAAAAAATTAATAAAAAACACATGTGAATTTTTTAGTTATACATTTTTAAACACTTATTTTGATTATATCCATTTTATTATAATTTGACTATAAGCCTTGCCGCCGAGCCCTTTAAAAATTTGAAACTTCTAAACGAGAAACAACATCAAACTTAATTCAATCCATCATGTGAACGTACATCCGTACAGCGTAATCCCAGGGATGTTATAGGGTGGTTGGCTATATATTTTTTTTTGTTTTTTTTTTCTTTGTAGTTAAGAATAAGATGTCACTCGAGTCTTGGAAACATCATGCTTTAAGATCACACCCGAAACGGAAAACCGCGCAACCGGTACCGCGGACAAACTGGAATCGCGCGGCTAGCGCTAGTCATTTTATCGGGAAGAGCGATGCGCGAAACCACCCAAATCTAGCAACGCATGAGCATTCTCACCCCAGATGCTTTTGGCTTATGCGTGGAAAAAATATTTTTTTGTACAGTAGTCATAGGTTTCAAATAAAGAAAAAAAGAAAATCACAAACAACTTACAATTTTCTTTTAACCTTAAAAACAACATTTAAAATTATAATTTTAGTTTT
>JAUEJJ010000021.1:4057328-4073033 GCA_032164275.1 Synergus coniferae | reverse complement strand
CGAAAGACTGCCTGCGGTTTTAACCGCAGCAACACATTTTACGGTACGAAAAAAGTTATGACTATAAACCGTGATTGAAATCGATCTGTGACTTTATAGTGAACTAGGATACCTATGTGTTCTAAACGAAGATGTAAATATTGAACTATTCAGATTTAACGATACAACTGCAGGTTTATGTACTTTCGAAGTAATAATATGCAGAAATGAGAACTGTAGCTTCCAGTAATGGTTGTTCGCACCATCAGTGATATACTAAAATATTTGCTTCCTAATGAAGACATTAGATAGGCTTCTAGGAAGAGTACACGTATTACCATAAACTTCGATTTTATGCAGGAAACTTCATTCTTATGCCATGTTGTGGTACCAGCACCAGCATGCCATTAGTTGCATTCACACGCGCGTGTGTGGAGTAACATATGTGAAGAATCCAGGCGGGATGTAGTGCTCGTAAACGTGTCAGTGCAGTAATTAGCAAAGGCACGAAACACGGCGTAGTGTCGCCACTGATTGTTTCTGGTAAAGCTGTATTTGTACGAATCGAGTTGTAAAGTACCAAGAGATCGATCAGAGAAATCGAAATGGAGACACTAATCACCAACTTGCCCTGTGACCGGAAACGACCTAAGCTGGCTATTAACTTCTCCGATACTATCAGCAAACTTGAAAGTACTGGTATCTGTACGAGCACGTGCACTTTATTTTTAAGGTAACCAATTTCCATTTCTTTACTTTTAGATATGGAAAAAGAGATTTATCTTAAAAATTATTCTTCAATGTTTATAAAGGATTTTTTTGGAAGAAAAATAAATATCAAATAGAATTCTATATTTTAAGATTTAATGTGCGGATTGTTAATTTCAATCTAGCACATTTAGAAAAATATAGAGAGTAATTTCACAGTCAAATAGACGATGACTGAAACCCATAATCCCACAAGCATAAGGGAGAAATTCACCCTGCGGCATCTTATCAATTTTCGTACATGGTTGTCACGATGGAGATAATCTACTTATATGATGTACTGCCGTTTAACTTGGCATTAATGTTAAACATGCTTACATCCAAGCGAGTCCATTAATTTTAGTTGCAAAAATGCATAAAATAATAAATTAATATCAATGGGCACTGGGCACCCTGTTTACCTTCTCAAGTTTACATTTCTTGATAAAGGTAAATAATACTTTTCATTAAGTGAAATAATAATTAAATAATTAAATACATGACTCTAATTATGACGATGAATCCAAAACTTTGGTGAAACGGATTAAAGACCTAAAGAAGTAATATAGTACGTATACGAAAGAGGATGCGAGTGCCAAGGCGTTATTTGAGAATATAATCTGAAAGAACGGAGAACGAACAAAAACTCGCAAGATGAAATATAGCGGATGAAAACCTCTCATAACCTACACGCTTTTCTACGAGCGCATCCGAGGGACTTAGGCATTAAACTTTTGAAATTCTACGTCGTCACTTGGCTAGAAGATTTACGAGAGATGAAGATCGTGATTTCCTTGCGGATCTTCGATACGCGGCACGTCTTCAGCTGTTATATTGGTCCCTGGTCTTTCTTTTGATATTACGGCTGACGGATACCGCAAATAAGTAGTCGGAAGACTTGAAGGGCAGCTTTTTAATGCAAATTGCTGGGCCAGCTGTCGACAAAGAAAGAAAAATTGCTACCGTCTTACATGCTTCTTCTTTCTACCTTCTCCTTATTTTGGCAGTTCTTCGACCCTAAAACGGAAAAATATATTTGGATACTCTCCAAATTAAATTCCGCATCGCTCTTCCCTTTTAACGTTGACTTAAACTTATGCAAGTTTTTTCACCTATTTTTTTTTTCACTTCTTCGAAAAGCAAGAATTACATTCTTTTGAATACGTAACATCTCTTCTAAATTAGCTACTTTAATTAAATCCTATTATTATTAACAAGTGGTTGCAATTAATTAATAGTGATGACAATTAACACTTTTCGAATTACATTAAAGTTATTTTTTTGTTATCATCTTGTTCTAGACTCGATGAGATTCCGTCTGGGGTAATTATAGCCTCGATAAAAGAGGTGTTGGGTTAAAATCTCGAAGCCTTAGAGGCCATCAAGGTATGCGTCCCTGGACCAATAAGACTGGCAAAACTCCAACCACAGGATTACGAACCGTAAAAGCGCACTGAAGCCTTCTTCATCGTCCATAGCATTCTAAACTTGGAGGAAAGTAAGAATCTGAACGTTAAGGCACCTTTAACGACTCGCGTTATTAGAAAAATGCATCCTAGCAGGTTTCTTTTTTTTTTTCTAATCGACCCTCAAGTTCACGCCGCACCTGGACAAATTATATACGATTATTGAATTCCTCTCGTCATATTTCTACCTTACACAAACTCATTCAAGGTCGCTCGTGTGAGGTAAAAGTAAGAGTTTCATTAAGCAAGTAACTAATATTTTTTGCCCCATTTCATACTACCTGTCTTTACGGTTACATAATTACACTCCACACATGCTTCGAACAGCTTTCTGACACTGAAAACGAGTCAAATTGTAGCCTATTTAATTGAACCATTTCTGATGATCTATTGACTCTTTAAAAAAATTTGGAATTATTTATTAAGAAATGAAAGATATACATATCTGAAGAAGCAACAGATTTCGTTCCCCTGCGGGAAATAACGTTAAAGACATTCCTGAACACCTCGAAATTCTCAAAGGACCATAAGGGTTCTGAGAAGATGTTGGAAGGTCTGAAGAATTTCGCGATATTACTTTTGAATAATAGACTGGAAGGGGGAAAGAGAATCAGGGAAAAGGATATTGGCATAAGCCCAAAGCTAAAGCACTGCGGCTGATATGTAAAAACGAATAAGGGTGGCGGTGCAACGACGTATGAGTTTATTGCCACTGGATGGAATCCAAATAACTTAACGTTTCGACGGCGTCTGCCCTATCTGATGAGACTGTTTCCTTTCCTATTCTCTCAAAAGAACTGACGCTCCTTCATCTCCCTGACACTCCATAAAAAAAACTGAATCCAGACAAATCGTTGTCTGTCAGATATACTATATCTTATCTACAACCTAGTCTATGTCATTTTCTCATAAACCCTCTTAGACAATTGCAGTCTGTTCTACGAGAAAGCAGTACGGCAAAAATCTATGAAAATTACAACCAGAAATAATAATTTTTAAAATTCTGAACAATCATGGACTTAGCGTACATAAAAGAAGCTTTTAGGGAAAATGGTAGTCTATGTCGTCACACTATTTACCGACCGATCTTAAATAAAAATTAATAATAATAAAATTCATGTAGTTTATTGTAATTAAGATTATTTTTCTTTTTGTTTCAGGTACGTATCTCAAGTTCTTATTTCCATACCTTCAGCAGCAGGAGGTAACGTTATACGTAATATTATTTTCTTATTTTTCGTTTTATTTGGTTTCAAGGCACAAGATTGAATCTGAGCGAAGCTTTATGAATCTTAATAGCGAATATGGTGGTGACATACTGCCGTTCATGCAAATGGGAACAAGATATTTTAGTCTCGATACGTGCCCTAGGCTTTGTTTTTCAGTATGATTCATAGAAAGAATTCTAATCTCGATTGTACGCTGCCTTTAAAGCCTTCTGAAGTACTACAAGCTCTGCCTGGCAAAACTGAAGAAAAAAAAGTTACGAAGAGCATATTTTTTCTTCCTTTATTCAATTAGGAAATTAAATTTTCCTAATTGAAAGCTCATCACTACCGGAGAGCTCAGAAAAATCCTGTTTCCATTAAACTAAATTCTTCTGAGAAAATATCCATTTTCTTTAAAATTACATCTCTCCATTTCATTTTTCCATACTTTCTTCGTTCTCATATTTTCCTAAAAGAGATAGTGGAAGAAAAGTAGAGAGAACTATTCTTAATTGAAAGTGTACGTATAAAATATTCTTTTCTTCACTTACTTTAATTTACGAGAATGTGTTTAAATATCCGAAATACATTCCGAAACTTTCAAAATTCGCTTACGGCACGATTGAAATTTAATTACATTTGCGGACAGGAGTTTATTTAAAATGCACTCAACCGTTGGATATATTGCACATAGTTTAAAATTGATTGTCTCTCTTGGGGTTGCTTTACCTACCCTTGAGGTTTATAGTTGCTCGATCCTTTTGCAGATTACTGAGTATTTATACAACGCCAGAAAGACATACAACTTCAGGTCTTGTGCAAACATAATCAAGATAAAATACTCAGAATTTATAGGCAAATAAAAAGTCACTTAGACTTACATGAATCAAGAACCTACTCTGTAGTGATTCAAATAAATTCAATTTGCATTCTAATATTTAAATAACTAATATTGCTAAGATATCATATTAGTGTCATTTAGTATAGATAATTATTAAAAGAGTGAAAACATTTTGTTTCCAAAATCTGCAGACAGATAAATATTTTTTCAGAAAGTCAGATTCTTGGTAGCTTTTCAATTCTATTTTTTTTCTATAGCTTAATGGCCAAAGTAACGTAAAACTGTCTTCCTTGCCAAAAAGTGAAGAAAAGCAACATTACTGTATTGCTGCACCGCTGCAGAAAATAAGTGCAGTTTCGGTACTACTTTTAGAACTTTGTACGAGAAGACAAAGGGGCAGGACACTCACCAGAGGTGCTGTTCAATCTTACTTTTTGGCTTGAGTGTTCAGGGTCTAGGTTTTAAATATATCCCAAAAGGGATGCTGCTGTCAGCTGCACCCACTAACCATTACACTAAAATAGCAACCCCGTCTTGATATTTTCGGAGGTCATAAAGGCGATTATCCGTCAAAATAAAATTATTCCAGCGGCAAACATTCGCACTGAACTTTCTGAGGGTATGGCGAGCTCACGATATTTTTGGAACCAAGTGTCTAGTATTTTTAGAATAGATTTACGAAAATAATTTCATGTATTAAGAATTTCGATTTCCATTCGCGAATATATAAATAGATAATGACGTTAATTATCATTATTTATCATCATTCATTCATTTTGACAGAAAAAATATTTATTTTGTAATGCACATCTTATGATTGCCTGGGGGCGAAAATCATTTTAAATCTTATCTTCAACTAAACTAATAAACTTTTTGTGCTGCAACGGAGATGGGGAAAAGTGCAAATAGACTACAGTCATGTCTAGACGGGCAATTACGTTGAGAAATAACAGGCTTCGTTTCCCAAACGCAGATGCCCTTGACTGAGACCTTTATCGGTCACGTGAGCAGATATAGCATCTAAGTTAGAAAAATTCATTGGAAAATTTAAATATTTTTTTTTTCTATCATTCCATGCCTTTTCAAGTCAATATTTTAGAACAAAGAGCTATTAAATCAAGGCAGTAATATTGATTCTTGACCCCTCCTCCCCACACATATATACCTCTGGCACACCTTTCCTGTGGATTCTCTGACACAGGTCTACTATAAATAATGTATTCAACTTAATGGGCTTGATATTTGGGTTCAATATTGATATTAATATTGAATATTGATCAGCTGAATGCCTATTTAATAATTACATAATGGAAAAATAATTTAAAAATCTCCAAATCTTAAATAAAATATCATCTATTGGAAAACTTGAAACTATTCCTTGGATTAAAATCTGCAGATGCAGGATTATTTTTACTTTATTTGTGACTATATTTTTATTACAATAATCGGATTAGAGCGAAATGAAGAGGGATTTATAAAACGCTACCAGAATAAAGATTTCCAGCAGAATAGAAAAGGATCAAGGGCGAAGGAAGAAAAACGAAGAATTTAGTTATTTGATAGGTTAGAACCGACAGTGAAGAAAATTCGATCAGAGCACTGCCGATAACAAACTGGTGCATTGGAAAACAAGATTTTGAAGAAAAGAACATGAGATTTCCGTTTGGTTACTGAAATCGAGAAAAATTCAATTTCCTCTCTATAAAAATACTGCGAAGACAGTTTTTTTAAATTATCTCTAGTGTTACCAATGTACTATATATCCAAGGAAATTGGTAAAAGTAGCAATAGTAAAGAAACTTCAGTATAATAAAAAGTTGGGACAATGCAAATCTCGTCAGGCTGGACTTGAAATATGCAAATTTCTCTCGAGAACAGAGATTAATAGAGGTAAAAAGTTCCTCGCTTGAAAAATTGACTTACAACTTGGCCAATAACTTTGGTAAGAGAAGTGGAAAATAGCCTTTATTCGTAGAATATCTTTTTTTTTTTTTTTTGTTACTAAATCTCTTCGAATTTCTGGTCGTGATTCTGTTACAGATAGGCTGCGGGGATTCGATAATCTCGGGAAAAAATACGAGTAGTCGAAATTCTTGATCTTATCGTTTTTATTCACGACTGAGTCTCGCGTGAATTTAACAAGGCGAGCGTACAACTGCTAGGGCGTTGAAAGACTTCTTGGTCTGCAAATTCTTTTGCTTGAAATTTAGCGAGACAGTCCTAATCGAGCAATTAGGTTCCTTTGGGGGTTCAAGTTTCAGTAGAAGTTCGCGTGAAAATAGTCTACCTTTATAATTAAATTCGAGATAAATTGCTGTCTTAATACTAATTTAATTTTTGTGAAAATACATCAATCAAATGTTCCATTATTTCAAACTTTATACGAAATTTACTGGTTCGTAACATTCACGAGTTTATACATTTGTTTTATCACTTCTCAGTTTAGCACGAGCGCTCTACTAAATTCACAATATCTCCGAGTTCTGATGAGTCCAAAAATTAAATAATTTGTGAAAGCCAATTAAATTTTGGCACTAGAGCGTATATTCATATCATATGCACGTTGACTGCAAAACGTGTAGTCCTCTTACACTCGTAGTTTGAACTATGACCTGTCTGCTTGTTCTCAATTTCGAGACTTGACCCGTCAATGACTTCTTCGTTCTATATGCCTGCATTAATGGTTTAATTAATTCCGTTGACCGTGCGTTGGCATCGCTTTCGTCCAATTAAACAAAGCACTCGTTGTTTACTCGAGCGAAAGATAAAACGGTCAGGAAAATTAGCCCTTTGCCAAGACGAGGCTCTGTACAAAAATTAAAATTGCTACCCATCTGTTCTCGTTTCACTGATCTCTCAACTCCCATTCTTGCTCGAAAGAAACAGGAAAAACAGGCTAATCTCATTTTTTGCATAAACTAAATGCTTCAACCTTTCTATTCTTTCATAAGGAAAAATACAATATCATTCAAAATTAATTTTTTTTTTTCAAGTTTGAAGTACGAAATTTAAATTTCTTTTATACGTAGAATATTTTTAATCTACAAGGGACTGATTAGCTATTTCTGTTTAGTATATCTCGTATCATAACGAAATCCAGAACACCAACTTTATCTTGTAAAAGGACTCTCAAGGGTGGAAGATTGTGTCAAGCGCTGGAGATTTGGGAAATGTGGTTAATGCTTCTGAATTTCACTTATCTAAATCTCTCTATATTTATAGACTTTTACCGAAATAATTTCCACCATTTCTCTGTAGATATAATATATGTAGTTATACTCGAGAATGCAAAAGGCAGTGTAAAAAAGCGTGAAATACTACAACGCCCATTCTCACCTCCCTTTTATGAATCAAAGAAACGCCCCATAGAATGTAATATTATATTTCTTTATCTCGTAATCTGCGTTACATACTTACAGGCAACGTCACATACCTAGTTATTAATCACTTAATACTTCAATGGAGCCGCCATTTCCCATTCAAGTCAATGAGAACTTACTACCGCACGTTATTACGTGAGGGGGGTGGGGGGCTAAAAAAATACCCAGCGTGGGTGAGAGGAATTTTTTTATTATGATTGACCTTTATGTCAGTGCTCATTCCGTCATGAATGGCAGCTAATTTTTTCTTCAGCAGGAAAAAATACTCTATTAGTATTAATAATTATTTTTTCACCTTCATAAAAATCAAAATCTTGCAACAAAATGTATTTACGATGAAATAGAAGTTCGTTACACTCCCAAAGAAACTCAGTAGGGGAAGAATAACGTGAACGAATCCGTACAAGAGAAGCAAAAAAAAATATCTGGTGTCGAGGGGAAAAACTGCTCCTTGGAAAAAAGGGCTTCCTTACGGGATGAGTTGAGGAATTCTTGACTGTGCAATGAAGGGCGTGAAAGGTACGAAGGTGCGGTGAAATATTTCGCCCGGAGGACTGCTCTCCAATTTCCCTTTTTCATTATTAAAATGGTTTGGAACCCTATACCAGTTGTGTGAAAATCGTTAAGTCAGAATAAGGTCTCGATTGCTATTTTTCTCGAGAACTTTAACACAAGATAAATGATAGGGTAGGAAGATCGTCCACATCCTATACCTGGGCAAAAAGTTGAGAATAAAATATCGACTATCAGACGACAATGTCTCTAAAACTGAATCAGTCAAATTTCACTGATTCAAATTTAGAGGGCTGTCTCGAATACATATGGAATTATGAATGAAATAACTTAAGAAGGAGCTTAAGAATTGTGTGAGTCAAAGTAAGGAACTAAAAAAAAGTCTTCAAAGGGTTCATGGAATTAAAATTTCCGTAAGAAGTTTCGTGTATCTTTTTTCGTGAATCGTGAATCATTGTTGCTTCTTTTCCTGTCTATCAAATACACATACACATGCAAAAAATACGTGAGTGTGAAAAGCGATTGCATTGTATTCACCTATGCTACGTGGGTCTACGTATTCGAATCGAGTCGTAAATACGCACGAGTTCGTTCTAGTGCACCCACACCCTACAAAACCGGATGTGAGAAGAAACGAAATAGTAATAGCAGCAACGGTTGTTGCTTCCGGCTGCGCGTGGACACACTCAACTTTTATTGTGGCGGGATTTCGTTTTGTTTGGTCTCGACGGAAATGCGACACGCTAACTTCCTTCCTCGATACGTTTCCAATTCGATCACAAATCTATGCCTTGATCCCAATTTATTCACACCTATTCCATTCCACCGTTATTACTTTGGAATTTTATATTTTATATTTTTATTCCACTATATCCTCTATACGCATACTGAAAAAGTAAAAACAAGGAAACGTAATATTATAATATTACAGTCTTATACGTTAATGAGGAAGTTGCATAAAGTTCCCTCATTATTACGTCGTCATACATGTAATATCGTAATTGCGCTATAATTAAGATTCAAATACACTGAGCTATGATAAGTAGGCAAGCATTTTATATAGCCTGAAACCACAAAAAGTCTAAAACCCATTGTGGTTTCTTCGCTAACAGCTAACCGTTATGTTATGCAGTTATAGTCGTGAGATGGAAATGAATGCAGACATTAATGATAGAGCTGTAAGAGAAAGTGCACACTGCAAGACTCGATTATAAACATGAAAATAGAGGATGAGGACCTAGAGGCATAAAGAAGTAAGAACTAACACACGAGATGTACCTCGTGTAACTCGACTTCCATGCAATTATTAGATTACCCATCAACTCACTCGAATTCCACAATTCTAATTCTCACTTCATGAAATTACAGTAAAACTGTAATTAAAAGATATAGAACCAATCTAATTGTGTATGTACTTGCTGTTGACCACTTTTTGACACGTTACTGTCCGAAAGTAATGCGTTAACGTTACCGTTATCCTTACTGAATCCAATCACATTATCACCTTATGTTGCTGTGGTATTAAGTTAACAGCGTACTGCAGTTAATTACTAATCATATTACGCACGAATAAAGAACTTCCAATATATCCATGAAAGCAATATCGATTCCTGTCTGGTCCATAGGACTCTTGTTTACGTATTTACTGTTTAGAGGAGAAAGCAAGTGTTGTGAGATATGGGGATAAAGCGAGAGCAAGCAAACGAGCAGAGGAGGAAATGCAAATAGCACGTGCTTAGGCTGTTGTTATGCAAATCGGCATTTGAAACGCATCCGCTAAAATAGCACTGGTTATGGTGCCAAACGACTAATATTCGTAATACACATATAAAGCCATATTTCCACCCTCAAAATGGTCTGATCCAATATTGGATCTAAAGCTATCAGAACGATCTTATCATCATGTAATTTGTGATCACGTGTGATGAATTGCCTCCTAGGTTGATAGGATTCAAGAGAGTTCCTATGAGAGACTTCGAAAATTCAAAATTTTTTTCCTTTTTCGTTACTAAAGAAAGGCACAGATCTTGGTCAGTTGATATGAGGATATGAGAACTCACCGTGTGGGCAAACAGGCCCGGGGCCCCAACTGCCCACGTCTTCTACCTTACGTGGGCCCTTACACAAATACTCCAGAAGAATGCTACTTTAAATGCATGTACCGGCGCGAGCGGTGTATGCTAGTACTTGTATACATGCAAACGTATACTGACTGGAACGTAGACTATAGTTCCTGCAGTCTGTGTGATGTGCTTTTACTCGCGTGTAGACTCTAGACGCCAGTGAGTCGATCTATGAATGATATTACACCCTCAGGACATACTTCACACCCCTGTTGATCGTCTTTTATTATCGTCAAGTATTTCCGAAATCTAGATTCAAGTGGCATTAGATTGTACGATCAATATTTGAATGTCAGTCTTCAGTTTAAAAATGTCATCCGAGTTATCAAATTCTCTGAAATATTGTAAGATTTCCCCAGACAAACAAGTAATCAGCTATTAGTGATTGATACTCAAACTTGCTTTGGACTCAATAAGTGTATTCGCAAGCAACAAGATGATGATGTTGAGAATGTCAAAATATAGTAAAATGAGCAATTCGCTGAAAGGATTCACTTTTCTTGAGAGCATCGTCACTAGACGTGACTGGCTTATGTAAATATAAGCAGAATCGACCTCGAGTTTACTCTTTACTCTACTCGATACCTGCACAAGGCCCAACATAACCTTGCACGCCAAAGTCTATCATTTATTCATGGCTCTGCGGGGTGAGGGGATGATTTACTGATGAGATAGGGAGCCATGGGGTGTACTACAGGGCTGCATAGATGCGCTTTACCCAGCCTGCAGTCCTAGCGACCATGGATGCTGGATGTGCGTGTTCACACTGTATCTATATGATTCATTGTAATTGTCAGTGGTCACGTCTGTCTGTCCATTCGTTGTCCGTCTGCCTGTCCATTTGTGAAGATCACAAAGCGCAGCCAACTGTCCTTATATGCCACAGTAATGAGCATCTCGCCCCAGGCGAAGAGAAAAAAGAAATCTACATGTCGTCATTTAATTGCCTTAAAGTAAAAATTCCTAGGCTTCTTAGTATTTACGTCCATCAAATCACCAACTGATCATAAGGAAATTGTCATTATTCATTGTGCTATAAGATTAAATTTGGAAAACAATAACTATTCTTATATGGATTTGTTTAATGAAGCGACACCTGACATATATTTTCTTTTTCGTCCATTCTTACACGTGCTTTCGTTATGGTGATGGTGCATGCGAAGGCATGAAGTCTGCCGGTCGAGATGTTATCTCCCTATCGTGGATAAACAAGCAAAGATAATAACCTCCGTTGGCGTGGGAGGGTTCCTCACACCTTTCTCATTGTTGACACACTTTAGAACTTGTGCTGCGTGAAAACAGTACAAATCTCTGAATATTATTCTATCAAATTGTTTATACATTGTATTGCATTCTATAGCATTACGTTGTATTCTTCGAGGCTAATTTAAAACGGGTTAATGTCGAATTTAATGAATTTATCTGATTTTCATTGAGCACTTCCTGTTTCCTAACTCAATTGTCAAAAACTCACACCATCAGCTGTTTCCGCCTTTCAATCAATTTTTGCATGGTCTACGATAGTGCAAAGTCCGGAAGTGATTATCGACTTCTTGATGCGTCCTGTCATGGTAATTGATTCTGATAGCTTAATCTCATTTGAGTCCAACCGGAAAGTGTCTTCGGCTCTGTTATCCGTTTGTCTGCCATCACGATGTAGAGAACTCTATTCAGGGCGACAGAGTTTTATAACCCCTTGATCAATCAGCCAAGTTGCTTCATGCTCCAGACTTCGGAGCCTTCCTTATAAGATCACTCTTCCGGAATTATCGTTAACAAAATGAATCTCCCAATCTCTGGCTCTTTGCCCTTCCACTCTCGCTGGATAGAATCTAGGGTCCCATTCGTCACAGTCTTTATGTTTTACACTCGGCATGCGTGTCACACTATTCTTCAGGAAGAATTTCTCTGACATGAATGATTTCCTAGCTTGACGACAAAACATATCTCACTGAGAGGAATATTATTTTTCTCAAACTTTGACTATACATTATAAGAGAAAAGAAAGAAGGGAAGAACTAATATTACTTTGTAATAGTGCACACGTTTCTGCAGAAGCAAAGATTTATAAATGCATACATTTAAAATTTTTCAATTCCCGGATTTTCCTAAATTCCCACACAGTAGACACCCTGAATAAATTCTTGACCAAAGATTAATCTCCAGGTCAAATGTATTTCTGCTAACTTGAATCTGGTCCAAATTCCCTCAGCGCGTAATGTAATCAGTAGACTACCATATATAACTCGTTTCAGAAAACTGGCTCTTCCAGGTATCACCATTTTAAATTGCGTCGATCAGCACTGTGAAATTTTATCAATGATGCCGTAATATCATAACGAGCATCTATAAGTCAAGAAGATTATAATAATCTTCGTCTAGAGCTACACTTATCTGTCATATAGTATTATGGAGTTTTCTCGTGATGATAATGGCGCCTATGTTAATAAAGCTCAGTTCTTGTCGACGTTAACTGCCTCTATATCCGCTAGTTTCTTTGTTACTCTCTCTCCCTCTTTCAGATTTTAATTAAATACAAAATCCACTACCCACGCTTTGCATCTTCAAGTGTCTTAAATGTTTTTGGAAAAAAGAACGTTTCCGTTCATTTGAAGAGAACCAACACTTCATGCCCAAAGTGAATCTTAAATTCTCAAGTGATCAAACTGGTTTTCTAGCGGATCGCTTTATCTCACTGTCCCAGAGAAAAGTCAATGATTTTTAGTCACGTGCATGTTGTCTTTCACCTTTCAAAATCTTCCAATTAGTTAAATTTAGATAAATTCGTTAAATATAAATTGTACCTAATCCTGTATCTATAGAGATTTTCGTTAGTAAATCTCTATGAATTTCTGAAGTGAAACTTTTGAACATTTGCAGTCAGACAAGTATTATATGTAATTTGTTTTAACTGTTACCCATAAATGGTTATAGAAATAACTATAAATTAAAGCTTACTTATTATTATTATCGTCTGTTATTAATCCCACGCATCAAAGGAAGGTGAAAATAGAGTCAATGAGCAAACGATGTCCGATCCGGCTTTATCTCCTTGCTTTATCTAATAAAACCAGCGAAACGATAATTTATCACCGATACTTTATCGGCGAGACCTGCCGAGTGTGGATCGATGTGTCCTTCGACAGAGTAATTCATTGTGAAAGAGCTAGGACACGTAAAACTCCCTTGAGTGTTCTGCATTCATATTTTTTCTTTAATACTTTTTCGTTTTGCTTCACGTTAAATTGATCTCAATGGAGAACAATTGAACCGCTGCTCGTTACTGTGGACTGAGTCACGGCCAATTAAAAGCAGAAATTTCTAGAGGGACACAAACTGTAAGGAAATTCGTTCGACCCGTATAATGAAACCCGGTTTGCGTATATTTTTTAAGGAAGTTCACTGTTTTCGATAAAAATTCCTGTTACCAATTTTTAAATTGAAAGGTTTGCACTGAAAGAATTTTTTATTGAAAACGTGTTCAAATCAACAATGGTTTATAGATTTTTAGTAAAAAAAAAAATACTATACAGTTTTAAAAGTCTATATCAGTGCAATGTTCGAATTTAATCAGATGAAGCTTTCGCTTCTATTTATAAGAAGCTGTCTTTCCTAAAACATTTGTTTACTCTTTGTCTAATCTCATTCTGTCAATCAAGACTAGTTTTTGTCATGATATGGGTCTTGCGGTCAGGCCACAATCCAGTCTGGGGCACTTTTTTCCTATATCGTCAATGCGTTTTTGCTACCATTTGTAATTCGATATATTGAAAGCTATAATTTCAATCAAATTTCAAGATCCTCTTTCTGATAGGAGTGATTTGTCAGTAATTGATCAAAGTGCTGCTTGTCAGTGAAAGGAAGTTCACTAGTCAAGGTGGTAATACACCATTCCGCGTGGAAATTTCCCAGGTTAGTAATTTTTTTAAATTGTGGCCCTCTAGAGGTCCCACGAAGGCGCGCCTTTATAGAATGCCCACTTTTGACCCCTCATAGAGGCCTTCCTAATTTTCCCCTCTATCTTATCTTCCAAAAAAAATTAGAAACAAATTTTTTGTAATTTCTAAAAAATTATTTTATGTCTAAGCAAAATTTTAGTTATTTAAAAGTCTACATAGGAGATAATAAGCATACAATCCATATACATATGTATATATTTATAATGCAATGAATCCTGGACCCAGCACCCTATCAGCAACTTTTAATCTCTGAACCACTTGCATCCCTTGCATCTCAGGTATGCAAATACTCCCATTTGCATTTTCAACTTTTCTAGGAAACTTTCATTAGATGAACAAATTCGATTAGAGAAGTGCACAGAGAGGAGTGACTGGTTTTTTAATAATCAAACACTAATTAGAATATCAAAACATCTACGGGTATAAATTGAGATATATACACCGGTAATTAAGTTGGATCAAATTTAATTTAAAAATCCAATTATAGAAGCTTATTGCCGAAAATTAAACTCTTGAAATATAAAGTACATAGTTTCTGTACGGAGAAAAAACCTTAATATCTTTGATAGTGAACTATGCGACAACCATCTAAGATATTCACTCTAAGTATCTAGATATTCAGCCTCAATATCTTAGATACTCAAATAGGTGACCAACTATCTAAGATATTCAATCTAAATATCTAGATACTAAGTTTGGGAAACGAGATAATAAAGATGAATATCTAGATATTTAGGATGAATATCGTAGATATTCAATTTTTTAACTATCTGGATGTTAAGTGTGAATATCCATTTTTCTCTGTGTGGTAATTTCTACCGTCATATGAGGGTTAGATTACGAGGTCTGTGGTTTAACGCTAAAGTTAGAGGAACGAATTATTTCCAATTGGTATGAGATTAAGATTTACGACTTCTCTTTAAACCGTAAGTTGAAAGATATTTTACAATCAGGGACCCGTATCATAGTGTAATTTCTAAGCGAATCATGGTGGTTGAAACAGACATGTGTACACGTAACTATTGTTAACGAGGTTCAAAAAATGATCGGTGTTAATCTCTATGCAAAACGGTACATGCATTTCCTGATTTGCAATCCGCGGCAGCTGCCGCTGTATGGATGTAAGCGACTTCCCGTATTATCGACGGAAGAGTGTCAACTACCTGCAGCGGAGAACACAGAAGCTCTTGGGAAAGGGTAGCCTTCCTTTTGGTCGTTTCATGTACCGATAAATATCTGCACCCTGACTATAGACTGTAGACTACAGATATGCATTATGCACATACATATACATTACAGAAACGTAATACAAAATACATATACACACGGATGTGAAAACATACACATATTACCATATATTGTGGTATGTATTGTGACTTTACAATTCCGAGTTTCCAACCCACATGGCAGTAGTACATTGAACTTGCAGGCCTATCGCTAGTCAAGTATCGACTCCCGATAGTGAAGTCACTGAGAATATCTACGTGCT
>JAUEJJ010000021.1:4046930-4057228 GCA_032164275.1 Synergus coniferae | reverse complement strand
TGGATTCATTGCATTCATAAGTTTCTGAATGAAACAGAACCACATCTGCTTCCGCGAAGAAGAAGCATGTTTTTAATTAAGGGCTTGCGTGAAGACTGAACGGATGCTGTCTTTACGATGGTTGAAAGAGTGTTGAGGAAGAGAGAAATTAGGTCACTTGGCTTCCTCAGGAGAGGAAGTTGCTCCATAATTACGTCTTACGTTACCTCTTGCGTGAACCCTTTTTCAGAAAGACTTTACATGAATTTTGTGGCCGGAAATACAGAAATGAATTAGTGCGCAACTAGAGTTTACAGATGAATATTTTGATTCAATGAAATATTTTTAGAAGATTTGAATACCCCGTTTGTTTAATGTTAGTACAATTGAATTTCGTGTGAATAGATATAAAATTGAAGATGCCAATCTACTGAGTGCATTACGCCATGGGGAGTTGGAGCCTTTCATCTTCAATTAAGCGAAGCTAAGTAGAGCTAACGACAAAACACACTTCCTGCTTGTATCCGTGGTATTTAGAAGAGGCAGATTGCTATTGTCATCAGAACGAACTCTTCTTTCAATAAACAACGACCTCGACGTTCTGTCCTTCGTCCCTCTTGGCACCAGCCTCTCATGTGTTTACGAGATGAAAAAATCGCCAATAGCACTAATTGTCTTGATTCAGGTCGAGTCTATATCGACTATTATCAGCTGACTTGTTAATCTTTCATGTACCGGATAGTTATAATCTCCGCTTAATGATACAGATCCACCCTCCACCATCCAGATTAACGATTAGAACCTTGAAGATGGATTTATCAGTATCACGAGATCTGATAAAACCTGTCTTTATATTCTAGAGGTAATTGGATAAGAGGGCAGCTTAATTAAGCTCTAGTTGTACTTAATTATCAATTATCGAGATAAATTTAAATTTTGAAGCAATTTTTTTAGTACACTTAATCGAAAACTTATCATCACTACAATACGTTTGAATGATTTGCAATCCTGTCCAAAATAATGAGAGTGCTCCGCAAACACTCTTCTTTTTTGGTTTGGTCAAAATTGTCTTGGCCAGGTCCATGGTTGTTAGAGGTTATCGTCTCATCTCAGTTTTCCAGTCATGTCAGCATACTAAGGAATGCCGATCTGATAGGGCGTTATTGTCTCTACCCTCGAGCCTCTACTTGTATACATACTTGTGATCTCTGTGGATCCTTCCTTATGCAACAATGGATCCCAATCTGATGATTGAGTTTGGCTGACGAAGAAGGTCAATCTAATTTTTCTCCATGATTTGCAAAATTACCGTAATCATATTATTAGAACATATACATTTGGACCAAAAAATCCATTTATCTCAATGCGTCAATAAAATAAGGAATAAAGGAAGTAGATCATTCTTTTTTTGGTATTAGAGAGGCAATATAAGCTCAATTTCTCAAGCGGTTAATGAAACTCATGGGGAGATTCATAACTTCTGCCCTCATAAGCTATAAACGCGCTTTTTCAGTTACGCACTAATAACAAGGTCCCTCACTTTTGCGTCATAATGCTTGCATTCAGTACTCTTTGAACTCCCCTCGAACATCGTTTTACGTAGTAGTAAATGCCGATCGTTTCCTAAACCCTCGCCTTTTAAGACTGTCGCTAAAACTTTAAGTTTCGTTTCTCCAATCACTATTCTCCAAACTGACGAGACGTCATTCTTCATTATTCTCTCCCTTCCTCGAATTTTTATACCTCTGTGGTTAATGGCTAGAAAAGGTAAATTTTCTTTCAACTTGGAAGCCTTCGCTTTTTCGCCAGAGAACATTAATAATTCCTCTCAGGCCTAACTGCAGTACCTCGTACTCGAAAAAAAGATGTCATAACACTCGCAAGCCCAGACTTCATTCCATCGGAATGTTCTGCAATTATATTGTACCCTGCAATCATCGGAAATCAATACAAGACCCTGACTTTCTACACTTCGGATGAATTCCCAAAATGGGCTCCTGGATGGTTAATTTTGCGTCGTTGAATACCAAAGAAGATTGAAAAAAACGAATTCCGAAACTTAAAATAGGGCTCAACGGTGTTTAATCACCTCAGTCGGCCTCAACTTGTCCACCATACGTCAAATATGTCTTGTACAGTTCTTTGTAATTAACATAAATGTTCTTTTTTTGTAGAGAACATTCACTCGAGTACATATAACCCATTAAGAATTAATAAATCCCTAACTTCACTAAAATTAATTATCAAACCCAATCTTCCAAAAATCTCTTCTCCGAAAGATAAAGGCCTCTTCCATAACTTAAACCCTCAATTACCATCTACTCTCAGAAGCTAATAGCCAATTCCAGCGCTCTTTGGATTGAATTTGATTTCGCAAAAAAAAAACATCAGCAGAGAAGTAAGGACAGTTGTAGTTGTTTTTTCGATAAGAGACAGATAAGGGCGATATACTTGGGCGTAGGGTATAAAGAGAGGGAAGTTTATTGGTCCGCGGTTGGTTGTTTGTACTGAATGGCGAGTCTTAATATGGGAGAAGGCAAGGGACCAACGTAGTTTTGCGTTTTTCTTTTTTTATACTTTCTTTTTTCTCGGGCCCATCGAGGGCCTCTTGGAACTCGACGGCTGTTGCGCCCGGGACTGGTCCGCGATCTACCGTAACCACATTCCTCCTCAACCTTCTTTCCTCCTCTGACCCTTCTTTACTTACCCCACCTCATCGTAACTACGTCTTCCTATGCTTCCACCTTCGTCATCCCTCGTATCAAATCCCTCATTCTTAATCGTCATACTTCTCACCCTTTCGCGGTTACCTCTTCCCCGCTTTCATTTTTTTTCCACACATTACCTCGAACAAAAGAGAATTGGACCACGTAACGATGCGCTACTGGATTCTTACAGGCAGTATCACTACCAGTGTGTGTATTTGTGGGTGAAAGCAAAACCTGTTATGAGCCTCAGATATACTAATTTGACCAACAACTTGAATTCCTCACACCAGTAGATAACTTCCTCAATATCTTAAGTTAGCCTAGATGGGTGTCAAATCTATCAATTATCCATGTAATAAACCTAGAAAATATTCCATCTAACATGAACGTTTCTCTACTGAATCCCATAAAATCTTTTTGAGTAAAGAAAACTACGAACCGATTGCTGATATCGCAAAGGATCTGCAGTAATGCGTGTTCTTTGAATCAGTCGGCTCGTGCGAGTTCTTAGTGGGATTCATTAAACCCTTTCGAAGAAGCTTCCGATATCTGGTCGTGATAATCTGCTGGGGCTCTTCAGATCTGATGCTACGGCACTGACCGCGAGGTGTCCCAAATCTCGACTGAAGATCGTGACCGCCATTTGCCTGTCTCGCACGTTCTAAGACTGCTCTGTTCGAGTGCAGTCAGTACAGGAATTCCCGTACTGCCTATCTCGTAAATAAAAAGAGAAAACGAGTAGGACTTCGAGCTTGCAACCTTATCAAGATTCACGCAGAAGCGTTAATACTCAACCACGTAGGTGGCTCGAGAATTTCCACCTCGTAAACTGAAGAAAAACCTTTAATTGATACGAGTCCTCTGAATATGAGATCGACATAATTAATATTATAGCTTTACCGGAAAGAAACTCAACTACCTACTGACTTCGGAAGCATTGTTCTCAGAGAGTGAGAGAGTGACATGTTTCACCACTTCAGAGGTAACTCATGTTCGACTGTAAAGTAGATCACGTGCTACAATACCTAATGTACAAAGACCAAACTTGTAATTATTTTATGGATATCCTTGATACTGACGTGGTTTATCGAAACGGTTTATAAAGACATGGATATGTTATATACTAATCTACAACGGTACCTACTCATGTTTTCGTGAAATAATGTGGTCATAAATAGATTGTACAATATGCTTTATCATTGTAAAGATAACTAATGCTCTACTGAAAAGCAGAAAGTTTCTTGCTGTTATATCATGCACCTAAAACCGCCTAAAACTCTCTCGTATAGCAGAGGGCTAATGATGCTCTGGTATGATATGGACACCTGCTAATAAGATTGAGGCTATGAAATCAGAAATTGACTCGTAGATACTGTATAAGACAACGGAAAGGACTTCGAATTCGCTTTAGGCAACATGTAAGGGGATAATTTAGGTTTGCGCGGCGGCTCAACTGCAACCAAGAATTACTCGCGCTCGCTTGATATCTTGGTTCATGGTGAGAGTAGTCTCTGGGTTTTACGGCTGACGGTGAGTCGTTGTCGGTCTTGCCGAAGAAGAAAGGGCCGCGAAAGAGCGGCCCTCGAGGGCACTTTGCATAGCGATGCTCAGCCTCATCGGCTATGGCGGACCTCCCACGGGACAACCGGCTTTGGCGTCGCGACTCTACCTTCTTCTTTGCGCTTCTCTGGCATTCGCATCCTTCTCCAGCTTCCAACAACCGATCAACATAACCGATCTTCTGATCTTACGACCAGTCACAATCCAAGATTGAAAATGATACTCCTAAAAAGAAGATTCTTCTAATACCTTCAGGGTATAATAGGTATTGTTTCGAGCCTCGATTATCTGGTACGCTTTAATTATCAGAGCTTTGTTATTGGCTGGAAGTAGGTTAAGGTCAGTCCATGACTTGCAAGCAACAAAATTTCTGGCCCCAATAATGAGATTCGTTCAATAAGTATTTCTCCCAGAATTTGGGGGCTAAGAATATTATTTTAAGAGTAAGAATTAATGAAGCTCCATCACAAAGAAATCGAATTGGAATTTCAAGGTGAGATCGGATACAAGTATTGAAATCCAAGTACTGCTTCGGGCTTGATGTGAATATATGAGCCCTTAACACAGACATTTACTATTAGCATCTTCGCAATAATTGGACTCGATCAAGTAGCTGAATCGCTCATATACTAATCCCTTCGCCATGCGAAATTTAATATAATATTCCAACTAAAAATACCACTTTAGTATTAATGAAAGTTTTATTGTCTCATGGTGCAAATTCCGTTGTTGTCACCAATTTACTTTGAAATCCACTTTCTGCTTCGTAGTCTGGGACTCGGAGAAGAGATTAATCCGAAATCGCATCAAAGCACCTATAGGATCACGACCCTTTAGCGTGTTCAAAACAATGGAGATTAAGAGATCGGCATTGTGTTTGCCGAAACAATAAAGCAGAGAAGACTAAAACACTTTGTACTCATGTGATAATGGATGAACGTATGGTGCTTTGAAAACACACGTATGCACCATTGTGTATCCTTCATTGCCATTTGAAACCCCAAATGAAACGAAAACGTCGATAAAAAACGTTAATTGTGTAATTACAAGTACATGCCTTACGGTCACGTTTCCTAACTGCTGCTAACTACTACCTCTAGTACACGAACCAATTTTTCTATAGTTAAGATATAATTTTGAATATTAAATTAATTTTAAATTGTGATTTTTTTTGTTACAGCTGAATCAGATATGTCTACCTTTGCCCTGAGGACAGAACATTTTCGATCATTGAACAAACCTGTGACCTCGCTATTTACAGCAGACACGAGGCCAAAAGCCTTGAAAGAATTATACGACGCCGCAGCGATAGTAGCTGTACGAAGTTTGGATTCTTTGAGAAGAGATCAAGATGGCAGTTCTATGGATATGTTCCTATGTACCCCTGTCCTTGGCAAGAGAAGGCGAGATCAAAGTCTCGATATTGAATCTAGAGTCGTAAGTATCAATCTAACGAAGTTATTAACTCACACTTACTCTTCACAAACCAATTCAAAACTGAATCTGAAAGTAATTGGCTTCCAATCTAGGAATCATAAGATCATAAAATGAAAAGAGTCATAAATCAATCACTCTGAAGTTTCTCAAAAAATGTATGGAGGCATTAGCACCAATAAATTCCAAGGAAAAAAATTTCCACGAAGAAAGAATAAATTAGTCAATAATGGGGTTACGGTTCGCTACATCAGATATACACCTGTTCAGGTAGAACTTCGTGCCGCGAGTGTCTCGCAACGGATTAGGTTTGGCAAATCCGGTTCAGGTAGACTCTTTCGCTTTAAATTTTTAAAGACTGTCCCAAAGAATAGTCGACTATTTGAGTGAACAGGTTGAATGGGAGATACCATGGGATGCTATAGAGCAGCACCCGGTGATCTCTTCTGACTTCTCTCATGGTCAAGAATCAAGAAAGTAGTTTCAGGTATATCTCGCCAAAGAAGAATGATTTCATTCACAGATCGAATCCGTTTTATATTCTCGTTTTTTTGAAGGATACGTCCTCTCAATTTATCTCGTATTCGATAAAATCTGAGACTAATTTGAACCTTTAAAAGTTTTTTAATATCAAATCAATCAGCCAGAAAGTACTTTCTACTGACTTCACAAAATAGTTTGTTGATTTCCATTTTCCAAACCCCCTCGGGACTATCAAATGTATTATTAATCAATATAAAGAAATATGATGGTCTTTTATTCTTAAAGTCTAATTAGCTGATTCACTTTTATTGTGGAAAACCACGACAATGGAGTCGAAATCTATTACACTGATTAGAGTAAACGCCCCAAGTTACCCCAATCGAAAATCGTCCATTTAATAGATTAATCTGAAACCAATCTTCTCCCTTTGAAAAGTATAACGTAGACGGTTTACTCCTATTCGGTACCCCTTAATTCTGGTTAAATTAACTACCATATTGCAAAATAAAAACTTGAATTTTACTACTATCAGAAGTAAACTCCCGGTTTTTAAAATAACTTTCGAGTCATTTCCCGATTTTTCCCCGGTCAATTAAATTCCTGGTCATTTCCCGTCCTTTCCCGATTTCCTGGTCAAGTCGCCACCCTGGTATTGATAAACACTAGTGACTCAGAATTTATCTCAGCATCCCACAAATGAAAGAACAAACATCCCTGGTGCACCTCGTGGTCTGGCAACGCTGGAAATTCCACCCACTCTGTAAGGTTTCTCTTGGGGCCCGTAAGAACTTCTCAAGATACGAAACAGATTATAACGGGTGATGAAAAATTTTCGATTTGAAAATACCCTTTTCCAAAAAGAACCTATAATCAGCTTCTCTAAACTGTCTATTTTATTACATCGTTTGAGCTGTAAAGTATTTTGGAAACCTTTCTCTTCATTTATCTGAGCGAAAGATTTACCGTCAGCCTTTTTTTAAATATTGTTTTCGTTTTACGAGACACACTTTAGCGACAAATTCCAAAAAGCGTGTAAACGAGAGAAATTTATAGTTAGCTTTGACTTTACAAGATGTAACTGACAGTGACTTTTATGGATGTTCTGCCGGCAGGTAATTTATATATCTTACGGACGTTTCTGGTGTCAGATTTCATATTTCATAATCTATTCATCCTAGCGATTCAGGTGGCACAAAACAAAGAGCGTGTTTAAAAGAATTATACTATAAAATTTATATTTTATAGTAAAGCCTTAAATAACTCCTTAAAGTGAAGTCATATATCTTCCCACTAATTAGCTACAGAAAATATGTTGTCTAAATGAAGAAAGAGATAAGATCCAAGCGTTAAATCGGAATAACTTGCGAGTGTGATAAAGATAAATGATTTAAGCCCTGTTTTTACCCTAAAACAAAAGCAAAGGACACAGTTTTGAAATAACTCTATGCTGGCTAAAATTGGTGGTCAAATATACACGATTTATATTTTGAAGACACCCTGTAACTTCGCGTATTCGACAAGGCCGTACAGGTTGCCAGCAGGTTACGTAGATTCTTAGTAAAAAGGAACTCCTGTGGAGGGATGATCCTGTTGTACGTTTTTCCCGTTCCTCCTTCATTCTACCTGCCGACGTGGTGCTAATGGACCAAAACCCCAATAGGAAATCCGCCGTGTACATGTACAAACACGTGTACAAGCCAAGATCGCTGTAAGTGCCTTCCCATTTTGAAGGGCAACATAAATCCGCGCCGCGCTATCACAATGTGGCGATCAACTTCAAATGGCCGAGCAATAAATTCCCCGCGCGCTATAATAATTGGATAGACTCTAATCGGCAAAAACCGGCAATTAAATACAACAAGCTCATATTTCAAATCTACACAAGGCACGCCAAAGCCAGCTAATTAAATTACTTGATTTGAATTTGATTGCTAAATTAATTGCATCATTTTCCAATTGTTTGCGTCGATCGTGATTTATTTTCGAATTATGCCTGGATGCGCACGACACACTTTCACTCTTAATATTGTTCCAAGTCTGAGCTTACAATATATATGTATATTATACTTGCAGTCTGGAAAACGTAAACGTATAGGGAAGAACCGGCGGAGTTTAATGTGTGCAGGATCGTAAATTATGTGGACAATAAAAAGCCGCCTTTATTTTGCACGAAACTTAATGGTGCCACAATCACGCGGTCGCATTATCGTCATTTAATTGTTACAATAGTGACCTAAACCAATCCTTGAGAAACTATTTAAAAATATTTTCACTCGATTCCAATTCGAATTACATGAATTTAGTGTCATAAAGACTTCAGAATCTTGTCTCTAATTAAATAATAACAAGAAGAGTGTGAATAATGTATATGAAAATTCAAAGCTGACTACGGTAATATTCATTATCATAAATGCCCGTTGGCTGCAATTAAATTAATAGCTATTTCAACCATAAGACTGAGGAGCTGCACTGTTTCGTCTATAAAGATTATTTTTATGATCCTAATAAACTGACTCACTCAGGCCTCAGTTCACGAGCTTTCAAAAGGTTGTTGGATTATGCACTTTTTGTTTGTTTCGCCCATATTTTTTTACTGCATTCTTATTACTTCGCTCTGGGGGGTTATGCAATATATCTTCTGGTGGGACGAGTTTCACATTTCATTTTTTTTAATTACCGAATTTTAAGCCAATAAGGTGAACTGGCGGTTGACGTCCTTCAAAGAAACATAAGTACTTCTCCAAATTTTAGAATAGCTCTAAATTGTGAAAAATAAAGGAATAATGTTTCCCTTATCTAGTGAGAGATAATTTGCTGAAAGTTCTTGTATGGAAGGTAGCCCAAGCAAAGAGAAACCAGTCGGTAACGTAATCTGTTTCATGCTCGGTGCACGAGATCCAGTTTTTCGCACGATGACATTCGACAATGAGAACACCTACGCAACGTCTCGTCATAAAAACTAAACGACGTGTAGAACTTTTTCCACTCCAGTAACAAGTAACCTAACACCTAACAAGATTAAGAAAATATTCAGAAATGTCGTTTGTCAATTCTGAAAACTGAAATCCTGATGATTATATTCATTATTAATTAACGGGGGGTTGACGAATCAGGAAATCAGTACGTCTGCATAGAAATGTACTGAATTCTCCAGAAATATCTTAAATCTCGTTAGATAACCACTCTCCTCATAATTTTCGAATTTAATTTCTGGTTTGTAAAATGAATATTAATTTTAGCCCGCCGCTATCGAGGATTTGCGAAGATGGACATCAGCAGAGGCACTTGGGGATGTGACGGTGCCACCGGACTGTATGTCCAGGATCTTGGGAGATACAACTGATGGCAGTGCAGTTGATCACAAGCTTCCTAGTCCCGAGGAACAAGTTCAAGCTGTAGCACTCAAGTGAGTAGAATACTTGACATTACCATATGTGAGAGCCAACTATGCGCCAACTTCATACTTGTAGTTGAATATCCTCTATTCTATAGTCTACACCTAACGAAAGTCAATAACTGGTGCCTCAAGATTCTTTGCCTCCAGTGTTGTCTACATTAACGCAGCACAAGTGGAAAGAAAATATTTTTAAATTTTTTCCTCTAACTGAAAGTTTATAATATGAATTCATTCTAATATTCTCAGAAGTTCATTTGAACAAAAAAGAAACTAAGGATAGCGATAGGTGCATTCAAATATGTAAATCAAAGCAAGTTTTCTTTGGAATAAGATTCCAAACGATTTAGGCGATAAATATTTTAATAACCAGTTGTCAGATTTGAAAATTAAAATTCCAAATCACTCACCCATTTGCAGATTCCCAGCAGAGATAGTAGCTGTGGACGTGAGTGGAAGGGGATTTGATCGGATGTCAATGCGAAGACGATCCTTGCTATCTGGGCCTGAAACACAAGAAACAGGCGTGAAAAGAAGGTCGCGTCCCAGGAGGCCTAGAGGGAAGAGACGAAACACGATCGCTGGAACCGATCAGAAAGAAATTCGTCAAGCTATAGAAGGGTTAGTATAATTTGCACTCTCAGTCTGAAATCTGCTATCCAGTATCTACTGTCTACTATCTATTTATCTGATATTTATTGTCTAGTGTCTACTGTCTACTATCTACTATCTACTATCTA
>JAUEJJ010000021.1:4022053-4042511 GCA_032164275.1 Synergus coniferae | reverse complement strand
GAAGAACACCACAATTAATTCTGGAATGATAAAGGGGTCTCTATGCAAGTGTGGAATGTTTTCGCGATCTATGGTTTTTACGATAAAGGAAGCGGACAACCCCAGCAAAGAGCGACTTTCAACAAGGTTACTCGATAAGGCGCCTCATCCCTTCCTCCTCACGTCTCTAATCTGAACATTGCTCTGTACACGAGCGTCTTTCTTTCTGGCTAATCTTCACGTTCTTACATATCACAAATCTTCCATACTGGCATCACGTATCGTCCTATTCTTTTCATCAGCTCAACGCGATCTGAACTAATTTTACTTTCGATAAGATTTATTTGATCTTTTAAGATCGTATCCTTTAAGTTGCATAATTTACCTGAAGTTCCGAGAGTTGATAAACTGTAGGATCAATTATGCAACCAAAATTTCCGCGATGATTTCTTCTCCTGAAGAGATCATCAAAATCGTAATTCCAATTCCGGATGCCTAAAATATTTCATGTCAAGTTATCATAATTCAATCTTACCAAAGCCTTTAATCCAAGTAGCTTGCTCTCCATTTTCAAGATCTTCTTCCATCTTCTGAAGTCTTGAGTGATGATAATTTCCTCAAACCTGTAACAATACAAAGTGGGAGAAACCTATAATCCATTTGTTCACACTAATCAAAGTCATTCTCTGTAAGTCTATATTGATGAGGATGGAGTTTTTATTTGAATGAAGACATAATTCAGAGATAATAAATTGTAGTCTACCGAACACCGTTTCAGCGATTTCTAACCGAGGTTGACGACCTCGGAAGGATTTCATAAAGCAGAGTTTTAACGCATTGCTTATTCTTTGCTTGTTAAAAATAGGAAGTGTTTTCGGAATTAGCTGAGAAGAAAGAAGGTTGGGACTTGAGCCGTTCAAAAAAAGTCGACGCAAATAAAATGAAAAAACTAGGGGTGTTCCTAGCTAATATACAGCCAGCCCTTATCTATAATGACATTAACTGTCTCAATGAGCCACAGAATTGCATCAGACTCCGATGTTTATCCCGAACGATGAAACTAGATGCAGATAAATAAAATTCCCTACCTCTCGCTCTCTCTCTGTGAATATGGAGGGGTTCAAATACTTCCACTGACAGTGGTAAGATTCAGTCAACAGTCCGGTCTTAAGACCGGACAGTCCAATCCTTTTATTTCTTAAACCCAAAATGCAAAACAAAATTATGCTAGATAAACGGTTGCCAAAATCGGTGTAAATAACTCGTTTCCTAACGTAGAGTTATCGCTTCAGACAGATCCTTTTAGGAACCGAAAATGTTGGCAAGACACCTTCTCTTTTTGGCAACTCGAAGACCTCGTAAGTCATCAACAATCAATTTAAAGTGTATAACCGAAAAGTTCTGAACGTTCAAATGAACGAATTTTTATATTGATTGCGTTTTAAACTATGTAGAAACAATGTTAAAATATTGATTCATTTGCATTGAAAATAATTCTGTATTAAAGAACATATATGGATAAAAATAGATGGATAAAATATAATTTTGAAAATATATTACATTCATTTGACCGTTCAAAACTTCTGATATAAAAAGTTGCATTCATTGTAAAAAAAAAAAAAAATAAAAAAAAACATACTTCGTTGATAGCAAAAACAAGCAGTATTTAAAAAAAATCAGAACTGGTTTTTAATAAACATTTCAAAGTATCTTTTTAACAATTGAATGCATTGAAGATTTTTAAAATACTTTTGAGCAACGCTAAGAATTGCTAAATCCAGAGTGAAACTGATAAGATTGATAGGCGAAATAAAAACTCAATAGAAAATGCGCAGTAAAACAATAAAGTAAAGAAAAATAATTGATGTTATTTCATTTCGTAAGTAGCAGTTACATGTTTTAATTTACGTTCCGCAAAAGACAATTGCACATAATACTATTATGTTTCAAAAAAAGTAATAACGAATAAAGCTTTTCTGTGTTTTTTTTTCTCTCAAATTATCACCGTTCAATATTTCAAAGTCGTTGGAAAACTGAGGAAAGAATTTTAAAATAACGAAAACAGATTTAGTACTGTCAACTGTTTTTAACATATTTATCCAACTTTAAAAAAAAATTATCGTCGGGATTTACTATATACGCGCGAAATAATAATTGAATTGGAATTTTCCTCTCTCGTTTCGGTTTATAAGAAAAATATTTCACCATTGTCTCGACCTTTCGTGATTATCAAGTTTTGACTTCTCCCAACTCAGGAGTTCAAATCAATTTTTTTAAGTCTTTTTATTCAGAATTAAGGTAGATAAAAGTAATAATGATTCCTAATTATAACGTAATGTTAATTATCTGTAATCTCTGATCTATTGCATAACGACCATGATCTCTAAGCATAATGCATCACTCTATCTCGCACTTCCTTTTTTTTATACGCATACCAAATGAAAACTTAACAACAGATGCAAAAAAAATAGATAACCCCGATGAGATCACAGCTGTTGGCATTTTGCTTCTTCGCGCTTATCCCTTGATAAGCGAGTCTAAACGTTTATTGTTATCGTAATTACTTCAATATCTCTCCTCTCGTGCAATAAAAAACTTCTGGAAATAATTTTTTGTCAAAAATTCTCTATGTTTTCAAAAGAAATCGATTAGACCATGATAATAGTTTGATCATCAAGTTTGTACATAACTATATTTTAAAATAGTGGTTGAAATAGCTTAAAATTTTATTTTGAAACATTTTCGAAACATAAACAGAAATTATTACAACTATATCACCAAGAGAAAGTTTGGGAAGCATTTTAAGGTCATACAAGTTTAACATATTAAATTATAAATAAAACTTATCTTAATTTAATAAGTGAACTTTTGATGATGGACTTCCGAGATGAGAGAATTCTGATATCTTAGGGTCATAACACTTCTGGTTTGCGACCTAATTCTAAATCAGTTATCCCCTATTGCACATTTTTCAGATAATTTAATGACACCGATAAAAAATTTATCATAACGGCCCACCAGTGAACAAACCCGGAATTTCAAATTTGCTCTTCTTATTCTAACGGTTCAATCACTCCTTGAGATTAAGAGATTTATTTTAACTAGATCAAATAGAAAATTTTAAATCTAGTATGGTTTATTCGGTTTATTCCTCGAAATTATTCCATCTCATTTGACTGTTAAAAGTGGACTTCAAACAATTTTTCAATTTTTCAAATCTAATAAAATCCCGTACAACCCGAAAGCAACGACTTCTATCCATAACTGAAACTTGTAGACTTTTTTTAATTACTAAGGATACCTTAAATCGTGCCATGACGATGTACATATTATTAGACAACTAATTAACAAATAATTAATTTCATTAATTACATTAATACAAAAGTTAAACTGCGTACTATTTTAGAATTTAATAGAGGCTCATGTGAATCAGCATTACAAACCCTTTCATCTTAAACTTTACATTTTACCTTATGCCTCGTTGACACCGTGACGATCGATTTTATACCAAAATTTTATTATCTTTATGTATTGTTGTGAAACTTTTTGCATGATTTTGTGCATTGTTTTGAAATCTGTCCCAGTGTTTTGTTATGAACAATTTTTTTAGAAAGTAGTGGAAGCAACGTTTACAAATTAATTTGATGAACAAAACCAAATCACCGTGTAAACGTGGTATATCACGCATGTTAGTTCGTAAAGCGTGCTCACCTCGCGTTGTAAGTAGCGTCTACCAGTGACTAACATTAAACTAACTTTTCTGGACAAAAGAAGCCAGAAATGTATCTTCAAAGCACGAAATAATATAAGGAGATCCAACCCAACTCCATCTACTATTCCGGAAAAATCTGCTACCAATTTTACGAAATCCGCCCTAGTTTGGGGATAGGATTTCGCAAAACTGGTAGCAGATTTTTCCGGACCCCAGATTTTTATAATAACGGATTCTAGCGCCTTTGCTAGTAGTTCTTAAATTGGATCTCCTTATACTACTTCATGCTTCAAAGATAGGGGAGACCGAGGCTAGTCAACTAATCCCAGTCTCCCCTCTTTAAAAAAAATGGTTGCTACTTTAAATGGTGCCTTTCTAGTTTTAAACTCATTTTATTGTGCCTTATCCGTCCAAAAAAGGTGTGCCTAAAAAAAAAATAACTAATTAATCTCAGTGTTTAATATTTATAAATTATATCATTTTCAAAAAGGCTCATCTTTGACCGGCACGATAATCGAGACGTAAAAAAACTGCTGTAACAATTCATGCTTGCAACTAATGATAATGGTGATAATAAAACACGGACGTACTTGCAACCTGGGGAGGGTATGCTATTACAATATTGTGTATATGTGAATACGTTTTTCTTTTTATTTAAGCTTTTTTTCCCTTTGTTTTCGTATGCGTCTGAGTATAAATATGTATATGTATGTATTTTTCTAATGCGTTTTTCTTTCCATTTTATCTGTACATAGTGCACCGTAATATCTTTATAAATTACATACTTATGACGATGACGATAATTATGATCAGTAATAGTATCTATGACTGTATGTGAATAGAAGTATTTTTCAGATCGAAACTATATTTGCATTTTATCATTTACATCTCACCCGCACATACAAGCACCGTACAAATTAAAAAAATCTCAATTTTGATTTGTTTCCCTCGGTTGTAAATACTCGTGTTTTTTATATTCTGAACCTTTGTAATTTTTATTCCAATTTCCCATCCTTGCACCTGCTCTTTGATTTGTGTGGTGTATATATATATTTTACGTTGCATTTTACTATAGTTTTAGAAAAAAAAAAACATGCACTTTGCACAGTGTGGCACTCCCATAGTAACCCATCTTTCATAGTACCATGCTCGTTGCTCGGTGAGTACATTTTTTAGTTTCATCCCTAAACATCAGAGTTGTACAATGTACATCCTTTATTTTAGAATTTTTATTTATTCATAAAAAGAGATTGAAGTTGCATTTGTAAGAATCGAAATTCATTTCACAAATAAACATGTACAACTCTGAAGTAAAGGTCGACTTTGATATTAATAAATCATTCATTTTTTCAGTTTCAAAACTATACCTCTATGTGATAGAAGTTCAAAGTCAATCTTAAATATGTTTTTTTTTATTTATTCACAAACACAGCACACGTTTCGCACCATGTTTGATGCTTTTGCAAAATGCCTGCTTTTCTTGGAAATGCTTGCTTTGGTAATTTCATTAATTTCCTATGCTTCATCAAAACTTCTATTCCTTGTGAAATCATGATAACATTATTAATGTAAAAATCGATCTATAATAGAAACGAAACTAATAATCAAATTCCAAATTAATCAAATGGGGAATCTTTGTTCTTGTGTCCTCTATCACAATAATTTTGATATATAAATTTTTGTTTAAAATAAGATAAAAGCGGACACTAGTCTAAAGATGTGGGAAGCTTGCAAAATGAAATAGGAGAAGAGAGCAATGGAATCAATAATCAATTTCTGTTTCAGATAACACGGTGCTACCAATTACTGGTGATTCGATTCCAGCGCAACCACCACCATATATTGGACCACCACAGCCCCACGATTTGAGAAAGGCCCAGAGTTACGAAGATTTTGGTAGCGATTCAAAGGCTCAAACATTATTCTACTCGCAACAATGCCCCAAAAGAATGTACGACAACAGACCACCTTACTATCAGCAACAACAGCCAGTGGTATATCACCAACAAACCTACATTGAAGATCCAAGATCCTATCAAGTTTACGACCAGAGTTCACAATACTTTGATCAACAACACATCCCACAGAATTATCCTGAGAATCAGATGTTATATAATCAGCGAGTTGTTCAAGCTCAAAATTCGAGGAATCAACAATTTTTCACTCTTCCAAATAGAAGGTCTCAAAGAGATAATGAACCACCTAGAAGTGTCACACCGGATATCACTAGAGGTTTAGGACGTGGTCCAGTCAGTTCCATGCAAATGTTGGCTAGACAGAGTCAAAGCCCAGTGCCAGAACAAGTGAGATATCATGGACAACTGGAATCTGATGCCCATATGGATTTAAATAGAAGGCATGTCGAATTGGAAGCTAGAAGTAGACTTTTGCAGCAACAGCAACTACAAAAACAACAACAACAACAACGAAATCTACCTGTGGATGTTAAAAACAGGTAAGAAAAACCTTACAAAAATATTTTAAAATGATTAATGTGCTAAAACAAACTGAATCGATTCTACTAACAATTTAAAATATAAATCTATAAAATTAAATTTATTCCAATTTATTGTTATAGGTTCGCATCTCCTCAAGGTTTTTCTGCACTCGGTTATCGATTTTTTGCATCTTCACCAGTGCAACCCTCGGACAGGAAGTCCCCCTCCAATGAAAGTTTTAAACGCACCCCTATTTCACCAATCGGACCAGAACATAATAATGGATTTAAATCATCAACACCCACTGGAAGATCAACGCCAACCGTTGCTGAACGTCTGGCTATTACTACAAAATCCACTTCTACAAGAGATAATACCTCAGGCAGAAGTACACCAGTTTTAGAGTCTTCCTCTGGAAGAAATACTCCCACGAATTTGGTTCTTTCTCCAACGAGAAGCACAATGTCGAACGAAGAACTATTTGCTGCAATTCATAAGTCAAAGAAGAGGCTAAACATCAAAGATGACAGCGAAAATCTCTCCCCGTCTGGATCCACGAATTCTCTTATCAAAAATAATGCTGGAATGAGACACAGCTGGAGTCCCGAATCTCAGAAAGTTCCTGAAGTAAGCATAACATTTGATAATTACACAGATATATGTTAATGAGTTTACCAAAAGAGTATGATCGGACCTCTTTCACTTGTTTTCATGTAATAATCAACTCTTGATTATTCCTCTGTTTATTAATGCGACATCATTATTTAACAAATCATCTCTTTAAAATTTGTTTTCCCTTCCCTTTCCTTTCTTTAACCTTTAATCTTCTTTTTCTCTCCCATAATTTTCATTACTGCCGTACTATCTTTCTTAAGTGTATTTTCCTTGTTTTCTTTTAAATCAACTTTCAGCGCAATATATTGAAGAAGTTAACGATAATTTTTCAATCTTTTCAGATACCTCCAACAGTTCAAGTACCATCGACTACCTCACGCCTCGACTTTAAACGTTTGCTTCTTCAGCAAAGCGTTAAAACTGGACCAACGAGGCTTTCAGCTGCCGAACAGCTAAAACTTTCCCGTCAACAGTGCCAGTCGCAACAATCTCACCAAAATTCTCCACTCTCTCCTCTCTCGAAAGTCCTGAGTCCTCGGTCAGCTTGGAGATTCCAAACACCAAGAACAGATGTGCTTTCTTCGACTATAATTGAAGACACAGCAGCTGAAGAAAAGGCCATGAAACCTTCTCCAGAAAACACAATAATGCCTTCGACGAAATCTAGGCGACAATTAGATTTATGCAATCAAAAGAAGAATGAAAACACTCAACATGAGAGTAGGTTTTCAACTAAATTAATGAAAGAACTGAATAATGTCAGTGATATGAGGATACAAAACACTGAAACTAAAAATGAAAATCTACCTGAAAACAGAACAGAGTTTAGAACTGATAATAGAGTTGGGGTTTCTCAAATTTCTGATCAAAGGATGCCTCCTCTACATTCACAAAATAATACCCTGTTGAATTTCAGACAACAAGAACCAAAAAATTCTTGTCCAAAAACTTCAGCACAAAGCAGATCGAGTCAAGATGCGATCAGTGCATTTGAGAGTCGTAGACTGAGTAATCAGCTGGCGAAAGCACAATTTTTGGCCAGTGGCCTTCCAGTTAGTCAGAATCAAAATCAAAATCCCGTTTTCCAAAAGCGATTTAGAGCGCGATCTGAATCACCTCAACACGCAATCGCGCAAAATGTAACTCGTAGTCCAAGTGCTCCAACATTAGAGACTGCTCTTTAGAGTCATTAAGCCCAGTTCTATCATCTTTAAAGGGCTAAATTTGTAAGATTTGATAGTTGTATGTAATTAGAAATTAGAGAAACGACGGTTCTGTGTATTGTAGTGATGCAAGTGAAACGATTGGATTTTTTGTATAAGAATGAATCTCGAAGGTCTAGATTCTAGATTCAGAAGTGATTGAAACTAAAGTATTTTGTACCAGAGTAAAGTCAGATGGAAAACATACCTCGTGGTAGACACATTTATGATACAATTTATACTCGAAATTGTTCCACAAACCAGAACGTTCATTGGAAAATGTAAAATACTGAAGAATATGATTCTTTTGTAAAAATATTTAATTATTTTCTACAGTTTCTTTCGTTCAGTTTCTTAAATTGAAGAACAGTCTGAGAGAAATTGTAGAAAGACAAATTATGTAATGCGTAACCGAATTGGTACCTAGCTCGAAAGCGATTCTAAGTTATTATTTATTTTTTTTACATGCAATGTAAAAACCTCGTATTTTGATAAGTCGAAAATGTAAATAGCAAAGAGTAATTTTTATTAGAACGATAGCTGGCTTAAAGTCTTTGATTGCTTGCTAGTCTAGTCGGGATGTATAATAGATTTATTTATGGGCAACAGTTTTAAAATTTAATTTCAGTCTCAGTACTTAGGTAAATTTATTTATATTTATTTATATGTAATCTTAAGGTCAATAATTTACCATAAAAGAAATTTAGTTTTGCCAACTTTACATTCGCAATAATAATTTTTCGCTGAAACTAGATTATTTACCTGCGTTTCAACCAGACGGAAGTAAATAGCTTAATTTTAGCGAAAAATATTTCTTATTGTAAACTTAAAGTTGGCGAAACTAAATTTTTTCCTATGGTAATTACCACATGACCTTAAAATTAATTTTTTATTGTCTTAAAAGACTAGGAAAGGCGCTTTATTTTTTTCAAAATAATAGTATGTAATTTAATTTTTTTTTGGTAAATAAATATCTCAATCTTCTTTATTTTGTGTTAAATGGATGCTTATAAGACTGAAGTTAAACTTTATTTCTGCAAAAGCTCTTAATTTGAAAAAGTCAAACGTGCTTTGAAACATTTTTATTTAAACAAATTGTATCGTGTGACGCGTATGAATAGAGAAAAAGAGAGAATGTATATTTTAAAAGAAATGCTTATGTAGGCCTTATAAATAAGCAATGAATAGTAATGAATGAATAGTAATATATTCAAAAGACAAGTATAATGTTAAAATACGACAGAGTTGCCTTAATTAAATTATTGAATCTCCAGTAATCATCATCAGCAATTTAATCGCGTATTTTCATTCACTGAAGCGATTATCGCTAAAATCGAAACGTAATTTTAAAACTTAAGCCGAAGAAATCTTTTGTACTTTGCTCAGAATAAAAAGAAGATTTTACAGACCGAATATTTGTTTAATTATTAAATTCCTTGTATAAAAAACTCAAAAATAGACATTGAATTTGCCTTCAAAGCCATTTATTATAATGATTATTGTTTAATCTATTTATTTAATTTACATTCTAGTGTTGTTTTAATGAATTTGTTTTGAAACAAAAACTCTAGGATTTTTGGAATGCGTATAAAAATAGTTTTATATAAAAAAAAACCTATTACTTTTACCTGATTTTACCTTTTACCATAAATGAATCAGGAATAAATACGATAGGTACTGAAAGGTACCTAACAGGTCGGTCTTTTGGTCGGTCTCACTTTTTGTCATTTGATTCACGCGTTTCCCGCGCTATTTAAAAATAGCAATAAAAAAAATATTTTTTGTGGTTTGTGACATATAAATGACTTAAACTTATAGATTTATCCATTAGACCAAAATTTTAAAAACATTCGCCTCTTGGATAACTCTATGAGTTAAAAAGCAATTATTTATAATAAACAAAAAAAATATTTGCCAGTGTTTTAAACAACGCGCGACAACAAACCAATCTATGCGCAGCATTGCATGGATTGAAGCCGTTGTTGCCTAACCTCAAAATTCATATTCTGAATTTCTAACTTAATTTGTCTAATTTGACTCATTTGTCGTAATAAAAATGCATTCTCCATTCTAATCTCAGGGCATCAAAATTATGGTTAACTGTTCATTGAATATGTAGTATACTTTCATTTGTTTGAATCAGAAAAATTAAAAAAGTGTAAAACAAAAAGTACTCACCATAATCACTATTCAAAATTTACAGTGAATGACATGACTTTCTAGTTTCAAATTTTCATACGCCGTCAGTTATTTCCGGGTTTTTTTCACCACTGTTTTTTTCCTTTTTTACATGTTCACAGCAGAGACTTCCACAGCTTCCACATTTCAGACTCCATACAATCCAAATTCCAAGTCCATCTGACTCCATCATTTCAACTTCCCCTTCTTCCAACGTGCAGCGCACGTTGGCTTCTCGCTAAAGAAATTCTACCATTGGTCAAAATTTGGCGCGCGATTCAAAATCGAATTAATGAATTCGATTTTGAATCGAGCGCCAAGTTACAGCCAATAGTAGAATTTCTCCAGCAGTTCCTGCGCATGCGGTGTGTATATCATAGAGATTCGAAAAAACCGCCATTATTTAATTTCCCCTCCGAGCTATTTCCGTCTTTTCACAACTACCCCCCGAAACGCTGAAATGTGGAACTGTGGGAGCACGTGGTAGACTCAATTGTATCATGGAGTTTACTGTCTAGACTTGAAATATTTTATGGTCACGAACCAAGCTGATTTCCGTTCTCTGCTGATCGGGAAGAAGATGGCTGACCCACAAAACATTTGGGTTTTATTGAACTTTGGAAAATTGGAGTTAACATCGTAGTCGATTAACGACGTATCATTTTGTCTAGAATTTCGGTAGTGGCATGATTGTTGCAGAGATTCAGTGTTTGAGTTTCGTCAACTGTGCTTCGAAATAGGCAAAAGCTGCTGTGAAAACTCGGAATTTCGACGTGTTGATTCGTGCATTCCTTAGGAAAATATGTAATGGCTTCGTAGTGAATGTGATTACGAAGACAGAGGACTACGACCTTCGTATCGAGTACACATACAAATTTCTAGGGTGCGTCGTTCAGTGCTGAAAAATACAAGAAAAAAATACAAGTTTTAAGTGGTTCAACCAAGCATAATTATTTGTTTAAAAGTCCTACATTAAAGATGACGATTCTTTCTAAGAAGAAATCTAGTGGGACAAAGGATAGACGTGAAGGAAGTAATGGGTCCGAGGTCGATGTGCATGGTGTACAAAACGAACACGGTTCAGGTTCCATTGCTTTACCTAATAGTCCCTATCAGGTAAGAAAAAAAATCATCGATTTTCTCATTTATAAACATCTCTCATGTGCCACACTTACCATTTCACGAAAAATAATAGGAATGATTAATGATTTTCATTTTAAAAAATGGGTCAGGGCCTAAAATTATTAAAATTTTGGGTTGAAATATATCCAATGTTTGCTTAGGAATAATTGAATGCTCATAAACCAGCATTGTCTCTAAAAATTTTAAAAAGAAAAAGGTTAAGAATCTGGTTTTTTCTTAAATTAGGTCCGAGGGGGTAATGGGTTTGCCGTCGATCTTCATGCAGTACAGGGAGAACATGGCTCTGGCCCAATTGTTCTCACCAGCACTTCTTATGAGGTGAGAAATGCAAGTAAATCAAATTTGTAAAGATAAAATTGAACTATTTCAAGTTTTTGCTAATTGATTGAGATTATATTTTGTATTCGATGATATAATTTCAATCGGACATAAAAATTATCCATTTGCATATTATAAAGATCTCTGCACTAAATCATTATACCGGAGCCGCATGTATGTAGTATTTATTTGCCTTATTTTTGAGCTTAGAAAATGTTGGCTTGCTGAGCATTATTTTCTATAAATAACCCTGGTTTCAACCTTCCTTCAAAACCTGATTGCATTCATTCAATTTCTCTGAGCATAAAATTCTAGATTACTCTTCAATTTTTTGCCTTTTTTTAATAGAGTACTGAATACTAATCATTTATCACGAAGAATTTTTACGAAATTTCATAAAATATTTTCTTTCCATATAAATACAGACTGAACCTGTAAGGAAAATATTAAGTTAATTTACTATAATAATAGTTCAAAGTTATCTTCAAAAAAGGGGTGTTATAAATTCATTACTTCTAATTTCAGGGGACAGATCGACGAGAGGAAAAACACTTTGAAGATGGTGGAGGTCCCAGTCATGGAAAACGTCATCGCCAACGACAAAGTCCACACAGGTATTTTGATTTAATTTTCATAAAAATTAATGTGATTTTATTCATATTTTAATGTGATTTCAAGTAGTAATCTTAAATTTTGTATTTATTTTCAGTGCTTGTATTAGTCGAAGTTCACGGAATAAACGCGAGAGGGAAAGGGATAGAGGACGAGAGAGGGAAAGGGAACGAGAAAGGCAGGCAACTCCACCTACTGCATCAAGCAGTGGTTTGCAGGGTAATTAAACAATGATCGAAATATTAATAAGTCTAATTTCAGCATTTTAAAAAGTAAAAATGGTTCATTAGTTATCTGGAACCAATAATATTAATTATAGATAATTATTTCCTTAAATAAGGTGGAGATGGCTCTGTAATTGGCAATAATCGCATACCTGGAAATGTCGAATCCGAACTTTCGAATGGTTACAACAGTGGTGACGAATACACTGGACGAACTGGCGATAATCTTACAGCTGCAGAGTGGCAAGAGGTAGTTTCGTGAAAAAGTTTGCTTTAATGTTAAAAATTACAAATTTGATATCGATAGTTAATCATTTTCTAATATTATAGAGAGACCGATGGTTCGAAAAACGGATGCGAAAAGTGGGTTTCATCGTTAAAAAGATGGGAGAAGATGGGGCTTGTTTATTCCGAGCTGTTGCCGACCAAGTTTACGGAGATCAAGAAATGCACGGAGTTGTTAGGAAACACTGCATGGATTATATCGTAAGTATCCAACATTTCTTAGTATGTATAGTTTCTAGCAGTTTGTAAATAAATATTTTATATATATATATATATATATATATATATATCTTATTGCACTATTATATTTTTTCAGGCTGCCAACCAAGAATTCTTTTCCCATTTCGTAGCCGAAGATTTCAGTACTTATGTAGATAGAAAACGACAAGAATATGTGCATGGAAATCATATAGAAATGCAGGCAATGTCTGAAATGTACAACCGAAGCGTTGAACTTTTCTGCTACTGTACAGGTAGACAATTATTTAAATTTTCCTTCTTTTTTTAATTTAAAATGTTACCATTGTATTAATAATATTATTATTGGTTTAGAACCCATCAACATCTTCCATGGAGTACTCAAAACAGACAACGAGCCTATTCGATTGTCATATCACAGAGTTAGTCATTACAATAGTATAGTCGATCCATACAAAGCGACTATTGGTGTTGGTCTCGGTTTACCATCTTTCAATCCCGGATCTGCTGATCGTGCTTTGATATCAGATGCTGTGCGTCAGAGTGAAGACTTACATATCGAACAGGTAGTGTTCCACGTAACCTAATTATAAAATAATTTCTGCCTAAAAATTTTAATTTACCTGAGAAAATTTTCAAATTTTCAGACGATGCTGGAAGATAAAATCAAGGCGACTGACTGGGAAGCGACAAACGAGGCAATCGAGGAACAAGTGGCCAGGGAAAGTTATTTGCAATGGGTACGCGATAATGAAATGAGAAAAGCAGTAAGTACAACTTGCTTGTTTTACCTTCCTTAACTCCTATATTTCCTTAAATCGTTACTAATATACATAAAAACTTCCACTTTAAATTATAATTATAATGAATTTAATTCTACTGATCTAAAAAACAACAAAAATCTGTGAGAACTGTTTTACGAACCAATATCTTTAATTGCTTTAAAGTAGAACCCAAACAATATTGTAGAGAAAATTGATAACTAGCCAATTTTCATTCAGAAAAATATACTTGAGATAATAACTTAGTACAGAATAAAAATATTTCTTAAACTTTTCTTTGATTTTTTTAAAGAGATCGGCTAGTAGTAGTAGCACTAGTACGCTTACAAGTGCTCAGCATAGCCATGCCCTCTATCATTCGCATGGCAGCCGTGCACAACAGCGAAGTCATACTTCTTCTCCAACGGCAACTGCAGCTTCTGCAGATGCTCTTCGAAATTCACCAAAGGTCTGTACGACTTGTTGGTGTTGAGATATGCAGTTTCTTTCTTAAAATTGACTAATTTTCGATGTGATTTGTTAATTTTAAATTGTTATTCTTTGCAGGTCGGTGATTCAGTGCGTTATAGTAAAAGATCTCCACAACACCAATCACCACAAAATACAAATATACCTCTTCTTCCAACGGAATTGAAACCTGTGCCACAAGAACCTGTACCTGGTAGCAGCAAAGAATCCCACACTTCTCCTGATATTTCCCTGTTTAATCGTCTGCCTCCTGAAGTGTTCGGTAAGATTTTTTTCTGTTTTTATATAAAGAGAAAGTCATTTAACAAATATCAAAGATTACTCCTTGTGTTTTACTTTATGTTGCTAATAAGTGATCCATTTTTTCAGGTTTAACTGACTGGGAAGACAGCGATATATTATCAAAGGTACTGGCAACATCACAACAAGAATATCTAGACAGCTTAAAGCAACATTGCACAGCTGGTACCGCTGGATCCGAATCCAGTGAAATACTAGACTCGAACAATAGTTAATTAATAACAAAGAGTCATCTTTTTTTTGTTTAATTTTGAGAGAACAATGCAAAAGAGAGATATATATATGTATATATATATATACATTTCTATATTGCAGTATCCTCTAAAATCGAATTGCCAGGTCAAAACCGATGGTGGTTTGCCCTTTCTCATTTAAACAAAAGTTCATGAGGTGTAAGTATAAATGTAAGCATTATGTACGGAAAATCGCCTGAATTGCATACATCTATTGATTTTATTTTTCGTTTATTTTAAAATTGAAAGTGACTTTCTTTTGCTCAGGTTGATTTCTTTTTTTTTTTATTTTGCCTCTTTTTTTCTACCTTTTATTAAAATCTAGTGTGCCGAGTGCATAGTCATTAAATCGAACATGAAAAATTTGTATCCATATAGATTATTACCAAATTTCTTTTCATCTTTCAAGAGAAGTTTTATTGACAATTAGCCAGTCGGTAGCGATCATCACTATTTATTCAATAATTGTAATTGTTCTTTCCTGATATACATATATAGCTTTGAAAGAGACTTGGTTGCATTATTTGTATCAAAATAATTTAAATAAAAAAATATTACTTAAGCACAAAATCCAAGTGTTTTATTTTATTTTTAGATATATTTATTTATTAACAAGTGGATTCCGAAATTTCAGTCTAGAGAATAAAATGGAACAAAGTAGAAATTATGATGAAAGATATTTTGAAAACTAAGAACTTCTAAATGAAAAAATTTACACTATGACTGTATCCTTTTGTTCTAATATATGCCTATTTGCTTATATTCGCTACGTTATATCGTCAGAGAATTAAATAACTGCAATATACTCTGTGACCAATAAATTCAGTTTGAAAATATTTATGCATCTAATAAATATAATCAAAATAGACATGATAAATTGGGCTTTATTCTAATATTGGTAAAGGTTCATTAATATAAAACACTCAAATATTAATAGAAATAAATTATCTAAAAATTCATTAGTAGAATTCACAAATTAAAGTTTGAAATCAGGTCACCAGATAGATATAAGCAGAACATGGCCATTGGCCAACTATTAATAGATCCAAACTCACGCCTGCTCAATTCTTCATAAAACGAGTTTCGTGGATGGAGATTCCCAATTTTATTAGTGTCTGTTTCATCATGAAACAACGCACATTTCTTTTCTAAATGGGCCTATTGTAGTCTGGAGATTTTTTTTTGAGTTAAACTTTTAATTGACCAAACAAAACAGATAATAAGTTGAAAAAAACCGGTTGTAAAGTGTATATTAAATACACACAAGTATTTAAGCATTCATCTGTCTTATCACATACATTACAGCACATTACAGCATTATTCTTCTGATTATCTCAACAGCTCCAGTAGTGCAATTTGAAATTCAAAGAGACTCGAACAGAATTCAAGAACATTCAAGAAGTTCTTACACTTTGGATTCATTTTTAGTAGAAGAACAACATGGATATTTATAAAACGGATTACAAATATCGGGTAAAGTTTATAAATTCTTAATTTTATTTATTCAAATTCATTGTATCAAATGAAATTATTTTTTTTCTAATTTATTAATAATAACTAAAGTGACCATACGTCCTGTTTTTTAGAAATTTGTCCTGTGGAGGTGAGCGTCCTGTAAAATGTCCTGTTTTTGAACATAGGGTCTTTTTTTAGAAAAACCAGAAAACGAAACACAGAAAACAGAAAATCATAAGAGTGAAATAAAGATTGAATCTATCCCTGTATATGTAACATTTGATAATGTTTTTATTTAAAATATGTTACTCCAGAGAATTTTGTAAGCATATTGAATCTAATCTGCACTCCCCACCACCCGGTTAATAAGTTAGCGTCCTGTTTTTAAGCATTTGAAATATGGTCACTTTAATAATAACCAATTTTTTATTCAGTCTAGCTCATCAAAATACTCTCCACGTCGTAAATGCATGCTTATTTTGGGACTATTTTTAGTATTGACATTACTATCAGTTCTGAGTTCTTATATGATCATTTCTTCGTTTGACTACTCCACACCAAACGAAATTTCATCAGAAACATACCAAGAAGGTAAATATTAAATATAGTGAAAGATCTCTATAATATTCTTCAACTCTTAAGAATAATTATTTTCCAGTTCTGCAAACTTGGTACAATTTTTCTGAGAGTGAGTATTTTCTACTTTTCTCCATCTACTATTTTCCACTAATGCTTTATTACAGTTAATTACTAGAAAAATGAAGTTAAACCTGTGATAATAATTTAATCTACTCTTTTAAAGCAAAACATAATAACTGCTCCAGTAATTTTAACTTTCCCAATGTAATTTGTTTATGCCATGATTGTAGTTGTATTTTCATTTTTTTCAGTTCCTAAACTCAATTTTGAAATAAAACTTTCCTGGGTAATGTACAGGTGTAAATTTTTTTCAGACAACAAGTGGTACAATAGGAAAAGTGTCTCCCAGAGTAACAAGGACCTAGTTCGAGAAGTTAAAGAAAATTGGATAATAGAAAAACACGAATCGAATTATTCTCTTCGATCTCCGGAAGTAAAAGACCCTTCTATGGGTCAAGCAGAAGTTATCCGAGAAATTTTTAATTATTCGGTAAATATAATATAATTAAAAAGTAAATCGTGCAAAATTCAGTTTCCTATTTGAATTTGTAAACTTCAATATTGAAAAAAATTTGAAATGAAAGATCTTTGAAACAATGATTAATTCAATTTTCTCTTTTCAGAAAAATGGATTTTTCATCGAATGTGGTGCTTACGATGGAGAAACTCGTAGTAATACTTTAAATCTTGAACGTTATTATGGATGGACCGGACTTCTAATAGAAGCAGATCCTATAAATTTTTCAAAAATGTTACTAAAAAACCGAAAGGCTTACTTATCGCCGACATGTCTCAGTATTGTTCCCCATCCAACAATTGCAAGTTTTTCACACAATTTATTCAAATTAATTTTAAAAATTAACGAAAACAATTATTATATATTTTATTATTTTCCAGGCTTCTTTTCTAATGGCAGATAATATTGGACGTCTTCATGAACCTCTAAATTCAACGGATATGAAATACGAAAACAATGCAGATGTTGCGCACTTTGGAAAGCACATTAATGTTCAGTGTTTTCCTCTGGCTACTTATATTTTCGCACTTAATCGAACAACCGTGGACTATTTTAGTTTAGATATAGAAGGCAAGGAAATTGACGTGCTAGAAACTATTCCCTTCGATTCTGTGGATATTAAAGTAATAAAACCATATAAAAACAATTCTTCTGAACTTTTTCTGTGAATATTTGACTAAATAATATATATATTATTTGCAGACTCTCTCAGTGGAATATATTCATAACGAAAAAAGTCGAGACTATATGATTGAACTAATGAAGAAGAACGGGTATTATGTTCACAGTTACGTTGAACATGAAGACAACCTTGCAAATGATATTATTTTCATTAAAGAAAGTTTCATACAAGTGAAAAAACGTGAAAATAACGTGACTTATACGTAGCCTTAATGTTAGTTTTGATTTAGAATAATTTATTTGTTTATTCTACATTTTTTAAAACTGATTCTACTCAAATTCTCGGAAAATTAGTTTCATTAGAATGATTTATCCCCAAATATTTTCGAAATAGTACAAACTTACTTCTTAATAAAAAATGTTTTCAATTCTAAGGAGTATCAAATTAGTCAACTTTTTATAAAACTTATTTTTTGCAGCTTTTCCTACCTAGTGAACAGTATGACGTGTATCATTTAAAAATAGGTAGTTTTCGTATAGACTGAATAATTATTTATGTTTTATAATAATTTTGTAGTAATAAAAAACAATTTCTGAATTTCACATCGAACTTTTTCATCAGCTATACAAATAGTTTATTTTGTATATTCTTTTTTCACAAAATATTTACAGTTGCATTGTGTATTTCTTTCGTCACGTAATAAAATACAATACATCTGATGCATGTTGAAGAGCTTATTTTTAAAAAGTCTTGGGTACCAATTTTCATATAAATATAAAACCATTAAACTACTTTAAATTATTAAAATCTTTTGAATGTTAATCTTCAAATTAAATTAAAGAATACAATAGAAAAATTATGATTTTAATTTTTCCTTCGTAATTTATAAGAAAAGACAAATTATTATTATTGAAATATTCTTAATCATTTAAAAGATCGATTTACAATTCTTCAAAAATAAGCTTTCCGAATTCCCCTAACACAAAGTGCTAAATTGTCTTGCATACACAATAATTTAACATTTTGGGTAATAATTAGGAACTCAAGGTATGTGCATTTAGCAATAATTTTTTTTAAAGAAACACCTTGTCTTTTATCACTTTAAGATCTTTAACCTTCTTTTTGGTTTTCACACACTCATCATTCCTTAAAAGTACTATTTCATAATTCAAAGAAAAACACCAATAATTTATTAAAGAATAAAATTTCAATAAAATAAATGAACCTACATTTGATATTAGACTAAAATTGGTTTAAAAATATGAATTCAAACGTAAGTGTTGACAAAAATTAAATTTTTTTTAAAACGGAAACGTAAGTACCACAAAATGACCATTTCAAACGAAATTCGACACTCATTAACATTGGAATGATCTCACTATTATATTATCATTGAAACATTTTAATTGCTTCATCCTGAGCAATAATTTCACTTCGCCATCCCTATTTGAATTTACACTTTCTCATAACACATTAACTAGAAAACACCATTTAAAATCGTTAATTATTATAAACAATAATATTCAACGTTCTTTTACTCATATTGACCTATTATATTAGCTGACGACACGCAAGTCCTCAGCAAAATTTGCACGTAGTGACTGTTTTTTATTCTAAAGTGTTCTTACTTAAAAATGTATGGTTTATGTTTTTTTTTAAACTCTTTTCCCTGAAAAATTGTCTTTTTTTGTTAAATAATCATAAAAAAACTTAAAGAATTATTTATTTTAAAAAAACTTACAGAGATTTTTTCACTCTTATTCAGTATTCCTTTTTTTGGAATTTTCAAAAAGAATGAGATGCTAGCAGAATCTTCATAGATTCTTGAAGTAATAAGAAATAAATAAATTCATAGCAAATATGAGTCTAAATTAGGTACATGACATTGACTAGATTAAGAGTAGAGATTGCTTAATTTTCTTTGCATTCAGAGATTCTTTCTGTTGAAAGGTTTATAAATTATTGTATAAATTACATTATAAATGATATTTTTAGAATTATAAATTTATAAAATTATTGTAATAGACTTTGTCTTTTAAAATATATAAGTTCTTTTTTATAAAGGACAATTTTTGGTTTCGTTATTAATGAATTTTAAATTAAGATATAAAGAAATGGAAGTTTTCATATTACGTATATGCCTTTCAAAGAAGAAACTTTCTAAAATTGAGAAAAATATTTTGTCTATAAAAAATTGTTAGTTTAGTAATTTGAGAATATCACAAACTTTTATAACTCTCTTGATAAACATTCTCATCCTTAATTTAGAGACTTAAATTACAATTTTTCGAGTAAAGAGAGCACCAATCATTCGATTAATATATTACAAACTAATTATTTCAACCCTTTCATGCGAATTTTTTCCAATACCTCTACAAATTCCATTAATAAATTAGCTAATCAAGTATAAAAGGGCTAAAAGTAAAAGCTCTATTCTTGATGTTTTTGCCCATTTTATCAGCTTGGAAAATAACAGTTATTAGACAAATATACGTTCTGATATAATTTGCCTTTTTACCAATCATTATTATATATATA
>JAUEJJ010000021.1:3959317-3976456 GCA_032164275.1 Synergus coniferae | reverse complement strand
TCTTTTAATTCTGTCATAACCCTTATACTGTCGCAAATAGGTGCATTTACCTTATTAGTTTTTATGCTATTAGAAATGAAGCCTAAAAACAAGACTTACATAGTTTTGCCTTGACACCCTTCAAATAAAAAAATAATCTTCCTATACTTTTATTTTTTCATCACCTATTTACCCGAATATTTTTATTATACTAAAATACGATTTCACGTTCTTCTGTAACCTTACGCCCATTTTTATTCCTCACTTTCTCTCAGCTTTTTTTCTTAACTATTTGTTAATGACTATACAGACCTTGTTTGCAAGGATATGGGCAACTTATATTCAATTTGGTTGAACCAAACAAATACAACAGAAAAAAACATTTGTTTAATTTAACCGAAAATTTTTTTTAATTGAAATAAAATTTGTTTGAATCAATCAAATATTTTGTTTAACTCTATAGCAAATAAATATTTGCAGTGTATACTGGCCTTGAAGACTTTCTGTGCAAATGTCTTCATTACATAGTAAATGTCAAATGTATGAGACAAAAATCAATTTGCTTGAAGCATGATTGGATGAGTAAAAACTTATAATGGTAAACGAGCATCTCGTTTTTAGCGAGACAAAACGAGACGAGAATTCTAGAATCGATTTTTTAAAGGCAAATTTTTGATCTACTTAATTTTTTAAATATACCGAGAAAAATGGATTGTACCGCTTAACATCTTGGAAGGTTAAGTATGGGACAGCGATCTTAGATATTAAACAATACAATCTGGATGTTAATTTTTAAAATCTTGGATTATAAAATTCTAAAATATCATAAAATTCAATCTAGATTATAGGGCTTAATACCTATGGACCGCTGACCCAAATCGTATGATCCATTTTTTTCACTGTACATAGTCTAGATAAATGAAGGGATGATTCAAGCTGATAAAGCTGATTCAAGTTTTACACTGAAGAAAGTCAGTAGTTAGAACTTGTTTCATTCTTCAAGTAGAAAAAGACAACTCTGGCAAGACGTGAAGTGGATTCGTAATATATGTAGGGACTTCTCCATATACCATACAAACAGGAAAGTTTCTTCTTTCCTGCTTACGTCACTACTCTGATATTTCCATCATTTAAATATGTCACGCAATTTATGCAAAAATATCTAATAGTTATTTCTCAAACATAAAAAAAGAATTTCTTTTAAAAATACTACTTTTTAAAAATTGACGAGCAGGTTAAGATCAGAGCGATAAAATCACTTCTAGAATAATAATAGGATTTTTTTATATTCTACGAGACAAGAAAAAATAGATTCGATTTGCACCAATTAAAACCACTGAAATCACGTTTTTATTTCATCACTGTGCATAGTAAGCGATGAACAGACTGAAACGGTAACATACACTATCATCCGGTTTACTGCAGGTCACGAAACTGAAATGACGTTAATGAACGGTAACTTGCAATGTGTCAGAAAAATCAATAAAAAAAACTTGGGTTTTCCTTCTTCTGTCGCCTCAAAAAACTGAGAATGCAGTAATAGGATTTCGGAAAAGTATCGCCGTATAAACCAAGAATTTTCATAGAATTAGTAGACAAAATAAACAAAATAAACAAGAGATATAGGCAGTATATTCACATAGGAAATCATTATGCCGAGAAGGAAAAAAGAATTACAAGAAAACCAGAAGATGTAAGCGGTCAGAATTTGTTAGAAAGATAAAGATTTTAAAGATATAAATCATTAGGAGTGGAAATCATTATACCCTAAGTAAATAAATTCAAATGCAGAGTTCTATCAGTTGAAAGAAAAGCTCGGGATTCTTAAGTCTTAACTGTATAATAATCATTGCAGGAAAGAAGAAAATCAACAGTCCACGTCGTAACGGAGAAGCGTAAAAAGTAAAATGATGCACTAAAAGCGAATCAGAAATTGTAATTCATGGAAATCGATACTAATATTTACAAAAGTACAATAGCTTCTCGTGGAAGGGCATTCAACACATGATTCAGGGTCCTCGAAGCCAGCTTCATATAAAAGCACGAGCAACGTCCATGAGAATAGACACTCTCTCGCGCCAGGCACGCCGATAATCATCAAACGAAAGAGACTCCACTTTCACTTAAATTGTCAACTTTCCAATAAAAATCTCAGCCTCAAATCACTCAAACCCACTCGAAAAGTACCGCGATTGTATTTCACTTTCGAGAATAAAAGAGTGATTCGTTAATTAAATAGTGAATCACTATTTGGAAGGATACTTATTTGTGCAGTATAAACTCTCAGTAACTTAGTGCAAAGTTCGAAATTGTGACCAGTGATTCAAGTGAAAAAAGTGAAATGAGTATTAATCGTAATTGATCATTATTGTAAAGGAAATAATTGTGATAACTATACTGTGATAACAAAAAGCAGTTATCTGACAGTGAGTACGGAATAAATTACACAAGGTGAGTAAATTGATGCATAAAATAATAATCAATGTGCTATCAGTAAATTAATTCAGTGTTTGGTTCAGATTCTAAATGTTTTATCTACAAAAAAAAATGTCAACTTTTCCCTGGTAGTGGAAAGTTTTGTACATTTCTACGCATAATTCGTGAGAAAACATAGGTTGAAAAGTATCTGGACCAGATGAAGCAATATTCATTTAACCGGAACGATTTTCAAAATATACCAACTTTCATATTACATACTCTTGCCTAATCGATGTAATATTATTGGGCCCCCCTATTTGCCTTTTCCTGGCAATGATTGCTGCGTCTTACAAACTCTCTCTCCCTTCTATTCTCATAAACTGTTCTATATACTCTGTTCTTTGATTTCTCCAGATATCATTAGTGTACCTACAATTAGTCAGTAAAATCACACGATAGTAAGAAATCGGTGCTAAAATCATTTGTTTCTCGAATAATCTCTACTGTAAGCATTAAACTAATTATTAAACCGAACCAAACACAAGGTCCACAAAACAAAAGATAATTCGATATATTATAGTCTATCTTGATAGATGAAGGAACAAATTAAGTAAACAATCAAGCAATTGTAAATGCTTAGCTAATTATTTGATTGAAAACACGGTTTTTTATTTATGCTAATCCTCATCTACATTCATAGTACAAGACAATCTGAAAGATTTACCATGTGATACTTGAAGTACAAATGTTATACTATTATCAGTGATAATATAAATTACTGTGCGGTGTTGTAACAATGTTACTTTTATAAACCATTGATTAACCGTTCCCATGAAATATTCACATAATCACGTTTTTTTTTTAGTAGCAACTGTGTCATAGCATACCATATTTATAAACATCTTTTACTTTTGAGCATTCCTAAAATTATAATAATTAAGACGATATGACCATTTTGAATCAGTCAGATTTCACTGATTCAAACAGCTGAAAATGAGTTACTATACAAGGTTTTTACTAATTTTCGCTCACCAAATTCCCCGTTATTTCCCGCCGGTTGTAAAAATATTCTTTTACTAAAAGCACAAATAAATTTAAACATTTAAATTATTCATAATCTATGTAACAAAATCATTAAAGGAAAGCATTAAGTATATGAAATAAAAGAGCAATTTACTATATATGTATAAATCGTAAGATGAAATCACCTATTCACTGTTCCCCCACAATTTTCGTTCGTTAATCTGTATGACACCTTTCTGTCATCTATAAAGCATAAGTAATCGTTGAAAAAACCTTGAAGTTACTTGCATTGTATATCAATTAAAGTAAATTATTATGCGTAAAAAATGATGACAGTGTCTTTATGCGTCTGGATAATGCAATTCCGCGGACGTGTGAAACTAATGCTTTTCTTATCAGAAATTACGAAAGTATATCCTCTTGAGAAGCAATATAATACAAATTAAGTTGCGCGCAACGAGCGTAAAGGGATTTATCGGAATTCAGATTCAATCTGGAGTCACAGAGAATTAATAACTAACATTTGCAATGATAATTATGTCCACATTGTCCTTTAGAACACCTTCGATACTTTGCATATTAGTTCTGTAGTAGTTTTTATGAGAATAGAATATATCGTTTAAAATTGTTTAATTATTTTGTAGATGGGTTCCCTTCAACAACAATCAGTTCTAAAGGGACACTGCACTTCCCTCAATGAAGAAAAACGACTAATTCACAAAGTTCTAAGTGAAACTGCAGTAAAATATCCGAAACGTACAGCAATTTTTTATGAAGGTGTGTATATTTTATACCTGCAGATATGAAATCATGGGTTTTTCTGTTAATTTTCCTAAAACCAAGTTTCTATAAAACCATTGTAGATGGAAGTGGAAAAGAAATTTCTGTATCTTACGAGCAACTAAATACGACAACTGATCGACTAGCTAAAACTCTTCGGCGATATTGCAAACCTTCCAATGATTCAGAAAATCTAATCGCGGTTTGCATGAAACCAACGGAACAGTTACCAATTATTCTGACTGCAATTCTAAAATCAGGAATGGCTTATTTACCATTGGACTCTGAGTTTCCTGTCACGAGAATAAAACACATTCTGCAAGAGTCCGAACCAGCTATGGTGATAATTGGAGAAGGAGGTAAGACATATTTCACAAAAAATATCGATTTCGAGTATAAATTGCGTAAATTTTGCATTACCTTTTCTACATATTTTAAGCAATCAGACAGTTTACTGACAGTTAAATTTAAATACAGTTTAGCATCTAAGAAATTGATCAAGATTCAGATATGTAGATGTATATATGTTAAATTTTATTATAATATTATATTCACCTGCGTGAGAACAAGTTTAAAAAAAAACCTTGCTGTCTGGCTGAGGCAAGTCTCGATAGAGTGCAGTAGGTCGATGCTAATTAGTTTCTAGATTTTATATACTTTCAAAGAATTCTACTTCCTGATCTTCACAATACATTTTTTTTCATATTTTGTTTATGTTTTCAAAGATTTATTTATTTGGCATTGAGAAATCCTGCTAAGTCAGAAAAAAGTATAATATGTATTATTTATAGCAGGAAGCAGTAAATTATATTTCTTAATGGTCTTTTTTAAACACGAACGAAAGTATATTTATTAGCAAGATCTGCTTAATAGTTAATAATTAAAACGAAGAAGAAAAATATTAACCAGAAAATTATCGAATACTGAAAAATATTTAGATTCTGTGAATATATATTATTTTATTTATAATTTTGCCATTATGCAAATTTTCTCCTTGCGTTTAATATTTAAAGGTTAGTAATAATATACACTACAGTATATCCTTTTCTAAAAAAGACATAAATCTCGGCTAATTTCATGTGTAACTTTTCGTGCGAAGTTCGCTATGGTTCGCTAGTCCTGATTGATCACTTCATTTGACGCGCAGATTTTATTTGATTTTATATACACATTTCTTTCTTTGAATAGAAAGAAATTTATTTTAGATGTCTGTTTCTTTGACAGAAAACAAATCGGTTTACCAAGGAACATTGCTCTTAAATTATGAGCAACTATTGGCAGAATCAAATAAAGAATGGGAAGATCCTTTGAGACATGAAGAAAGTCCAGATCAACTCGCGATTGTTTTATACACATCTGGTAGTACAGGAGTTCCGAAAGGTACACAGAATTCGATTTCTGATAATAATTATTATAATAATTTATTATTATAATAATACATCATTGTAATAAATATAAAAACATAATTTTTTAGGGGTGAGATTGCCACATACAGCTTTAATGAATCGTTTGCAATGGCAATGGAGAGAATTTCCATATCAGCTTAATGAAGAGCGTTGTGTTTTCAAAACAGCATTAACTTTTGTCGACAGCGCCCCCGAAATATGGGGACCACTTTTACAAGGTCGTACCATTGTTGTCGTCCCAAGACCCCTCACAAAAGACCCAGAAAAATTTATCCAATTACTGGATAAACATAAGGTATGGTGGTATAGACAAAAATAATCTAAATTCATAAAACTGTGAACGTAGGCCATCATAATTAAAAATTTATATTCCAGATTCAACGCCTCGTTCTTGTACCTTCTTTACTTCGAACAATGCTCATGTATTTAAGCCTTGAGGTATTTTTCTAATAAAACTCTATTTATTTTAATTTCAAATTAATTAATCTAACTAATTTTAAATCCCATTAAAAATTTTACTATTTAAATTTAGAATAAAAAAAGTGGACACCTTTCGTCTTTGAGATTATGGGTATGTTCTGGTGAAACACTTCCCGTTTCTTTGGCTAAAGAATTCTTTTCCACATTTGACAATAATGAAAAATTGTTAGCTAATTTTTATGGAAGCACGGAAGTCATGGGGGACGTTACGTATCACTTAATGAGCAAAGATACTCAATTGTTGGGAATAGAAAAAGTGCCCATAGGTAAGAGAGTCATTTTAAAATTGTAAATCCTTTATCAAAAATTAATTTTTCAACTTAATTATGTCATTCATTAATAAACAGTACTTTAGTCAAAATTTTCATTCTTAGGTAAACCAGTGGATAATTCTCTAGTTTATATAGTAAATAAAGACATGAGATTATTGCCTCAAGGAGAAGTTGGAGAATTGGTAGTAGCTGGGAAAAACTTGGCAGCTGGATATATACGAGGAAGGGACACTCACAAATTTATAGATAATCCGCATGTAATCGATCCAGGTTAGTATTTTAAATTAAACTTGATATAGAAAATTCAAATATGAAAAGTACTAAATTCAGTTGCGAAAACAGTTCTCGCGTATTTCCAAAAATTCAGAATAAAAGTCTTCCATCAGAGAAATATAAGATAATCTACTGTGTCATAATTCCGTCCATAACTTAAAACGCCGTTTACACTAGATCATATGACAAGCGAGAGCACAAAAAAGCACACTGTCATTATGATTTTAAAAATCGATATCGTAAATAAGATCAGTGAAGGCAAATGCGTTTCACTGCATTGAAAAAAAAAAAAAATATAATTGCTTTAATATAGTACGCAACATGTACTCTATTATATGCTTTGCTTAATTTTAATACGCCTGCATAATGCAAAAAAAAACACTTTATCTACGACGCGGACGCCTGCTGTTCAAATATCAGCGCCTTTCTTTTATTGCAAGGTTTGTAGCATATTTACATTTTGTTAAATATATGAATTCACGCATTTTCTTCTAATAATTGGCAAGGTTGATTGCTTTGCATTTAATAGGACCTTATGTGTCCTCCGAGCCGGTAAAACCACTTCACTTTTCACAATACGCTCAAAAAGTAATACAATTTTTAGAAAAAATAAAAATAAATAAAGAACAATTTGGTACGAAAGACTTAATAAAGAATTACCAATTAATTAATTAATCTAGATTAATCGCGAGCACGTTACGCGTTGATTTTATCGGATTAAAGTTTTTGCCCAATCTCTCCGGACGAGAGTCAAAAGCAAACTAAGAGAAAAATATTGTGAATTTCAAAATCTTACTATAATATTAAGGGTCTGAAAAGGTCAGTAAACAGAAACAAAACCAAAGAGGCCGCGTGGATCAATAAACCCAGGTGAAAATTTCTAAGAATTGTAAATCTTCTCAGAAAAGATAAATATTTACAAATGTTTGTTTTAAAAGACTCTTTTTACTTTAAATTCAAACTTATTAATAAATTTCTCCATTTGCCAAGGACGAGTTTAAAAAATATTTCAAAAGTTTTTTTCAAACCGGAAATCCACTTCCCACATCAAAAGTAAAATCAAGGACTATTCTCTGATTTCCTTAAATTCCCAAACTCACCCTGTGAAAGTTTTATTTTAATTCGTGACTTTCAATTTAAACATCTTGTAATAACTTAAATTAAATTTTATTTATTTAAAAAAATTTCAGAATATTCAATAATTTTCCGAACGGGTGATTATGCCAGAATAGACAGAGGTATTGTCTATTACGAGGGTCGAACCGATGCTCAAATAAAAATTAGAGGTCACAGGGTTGATTTGTCAGAAGTTGAAAAAGCTTTCACTTCAGTGCCTAACGTTGATAAAGCAGTTGTACTCTGTTACAAACCAGGTGAACTGTCACAGGTAAGAAAGTTTAAATAAAAAAAATTTTTAACCATATATTTAGTATATTAAATGAGAAATAAATAATCTACTTTACATTTTCAGGCTCTGGTAGCGTTTGTAACAGTGAAAGAACAAAATGTGACTGGTCAACAAATCGAATCTTTTTTGCAAAAACTTCTAGCACCTTACATGGTTCCGCAAGTTATCATCGTCGATTCTATACCACTTCTGACTAATGGAAAAACAGACAGACAAACTTTATTGAAAGAGTACGAATTATCCTCTTATAATGGTAAATAATAATCTTAAATTAAATTCAATTAATTATAATGATACTAGAAGTGTACCAAAAATACAAATATTTGAAATTGTGAAATAATTATTTTAGATGACAGCACAGCTATCGACTGCGATTACACAGGAGTCCCAGAAGAAGAAATGTTCAAAGCCAAAATTTTATTTTCTACTGTGGCGTCTGTAATTGGAAGAAGTAGTCGCCATGCAGTTACTATAGACTCTAATTTCTATCAGCTAGGAGGAAACTCTTTGAATTCAATTTACACAGTGACAAAATTGAGAGATCAAGGATATGAAATCGGAATTACAGATTTCATCAGAGCAAAAAATATGGCAGAAATTTTATCTAAAATGAAACTGAGCTCGGACACAAATTCAGACGAAGAATCATCAAATAGCAAGAATTATTACGTAGAAATGCTAAACGACTCACATAAAGAAGATGTCGTAGAGTATGTTTTTTATTTTAATTTTCACGGTGTCTAGTGATTTTCTATAAACAAAATTCCGGGTTCTCAATATTATTTATGAAGGGTTGACAATAGGAGGAATCCAAAATTTTGTTTAACCTCGAACATTATTAAATTAGAATTATAATATTTAATTCTAACCTTCAAGAAAGCTAGACGTCCTGACTTTAAAATCTTTTTTCAAGAAAAATTATTAAATAATAATTAAAATTTCAGGATGATCACTGAAAGTTTCTACTCAAAAGCTGACTTAGAACAATGGATCCTTTCAGACATTTTGAGAAGCGACTACACTGAGCTTATGGACAAAATTTGGGAGCCCTTGGTGGAGAAAAACTTCAGTTTTGTGATCAAATCTACCGAAGACGGGAGAATACTTAGTGTAGCTCTCAATTTCGATGCGAGAGACGAACCGGAAGTAGTAATAGAATCCAAACTCATTGTTATTTTTGAATTTCTGGAATATCTTGAAGGACCAATCCGGGAGACAAGATTGCCAAAAGGACTGGGAAAAATTTTTCACAGTTTCATGATGGCAACTGACAAAGATATTAGTGCTGGGGAAAACGTTATTCTAATGAAAGAAATGGAACAACAGTGTCTAAATGTTGCGAGACGAAAAGGATTCGCTGGCATTTTTACCACCAATACTAGTCCACTTACACAGGTGCGTCTTTTTATAATTATAAGAACATTTCTACTCACGAATTTCTGCTAATAATTCTCTCCATTTGATTAACTCTGCATCTGCATTTGCATCTGTATCTGCATCTACAAAAAAAAAATAAAATTTCATCTTAGTTTTACAGGATTTTCAAATTAAAATTCATCGATTTTTTTATTCTTTTTCAGCAACTTGGTACAGATATTTACAACTACGAAGTACTTTTGAACTATCAAGTTAATCAATATGTTGCATCAGATGGTTCCAAACCGTTTGGAAAAGCACCAGATGAACAGCGAGCAATTTGCTCTTGGAAAGTTGTTTAATATTAATAAAGGATAAAATAATATTGCATATTATAAACCATGAAAATATCAAATCATAAAATTAGATAAAAATTGGATGAAAAAATTTTGTTTTTGCACAAAATGTCAACAGTGAAACTATCATTACTGTAAATATTTTTTGTAAATAGATAATAGATATATTTAAACAGTGAGATCAGATGAAAAATGTTCATTATAAATCTTCTCACTAATAGTTAATGTAAAAGATTAATGTCTGTATTAATTTTTTGTTACAAAAAGGACTTAGAATAAACGCACATTGCAAAATTATCTCTTACTAGGATATATTTTTGTCGTTGAGAGTTATTAAAATTATTATAATTATGTTAATAAGCACACTTTTATACTCCTTCCATATGAAAATTGGTATACAAACAAAATATAGAACAAATCTTTAAAAAAAAGTAATAAATACTTTTTTAAAGTTAGTATTAAAGATAGTTTAGGATAATTTTGTCATAAACAAGAGAGTTTTTAATAAATCTCAAATAAATAAAAAAACAAACCCTTTTATTTTATTCCCATGCAAAATAACTGAAATTAACCAAAAGGATCTTATCTTTAGCTCCCAAAAGATTAGTTTAATGAGTGTGTATTTGAATGACAGAAACTTCAATTTGAGACTGCGATGGGCGAGATGAGCATAGTTAATATTTTTAGTAAATAATTTGCAATCTGTAGCAGATTTTTTTTAATGAAAGCGGTTATTTATATTCTATGAACCTTTGTGCATCAAGCTTCTAAAATTTCAATAGTGCCTTATTCTGAATATATTTATTCAACATGTTCTTTTACTTTTTCGAGAATCTTAAAATCCTTTTTTTTTGTGACTCCTAAAAATACCGATTATAAAAGGCGCATAATTTACGAGAAAAATGAGTGTCTCATATGCTCATCTCGCCCCGCTCTCCCCTACACTGAAAAAAAATGCTGTTGAATCAAAAGTGCGCACTTTCGCGCTCAGTCAAAAGCAGATTTTATTGATTCAAATAGATATGCATTATACTATAATTTAAATAGGTATACTATCGAATTCACAGCATCAATGCCAAGCCGAAATATTTCCTATTGCTTCATTGAATATTCATTTGAATGAATAGTATTTGCTTTTGACTGAAAGCGAAAGTGGGTACTTTTGATTCAATAGTATTTTTTTCTCAGTGTACAAATTCGATCCAAAGTAAACTTTAAATTATATAAAATCTTATGTAATAAATTATAATATATAAAAATTATTTTTCTTCGAATAGAAAAGCATCACCTTGACCCATTTTAATACGAAACCTTAAAATAATCAAAGTTCAAGAGTCCAAGTAGGTAACATTCCTAACTGGAAAAATGTGTGTGGTAACCAATGGACATAACCGAAAATTTCTCCATGTGGATTGAAACTGATTATAATTTATGTACGCATTAAGCTGTTTTACGAATAGTCGAACCTTCTTCAAAGCGTTAGTTAGTAGTCAGCAGCAAAAGTGTACGCTCGCGTTAAGTGTCTAATTTTAAGTTTGATTTAATGAATAATTAATTAGTTTCTTTGAAATTTGTGCAAAATTTCATTAAAATAAAATGAATATTATAGAAACGTACAATTATTACTATTACGAGCAAGCAGGTAAGTTAAATATGAAAAAAATATTGGACAATCTACAAAGAACCCTTTTTTAACAATACCAATTTTGCATAACAGAAAAGTGACAAGATAAACGTTCTAAAGATTGAAATTAATAAATTATTTAACATCACGAAGGGCAGGCAATGAAAAATATTTATAACTTAATTTAGTGTTTTTTATAGTAATTTAAATATATGTAAACACTTATTGTTAGGGTTTAAATTATCTATTTGTCTAATTATTTATTTAACTATTTCTGCTATACTTCATTTAAAAAAGAAAAAATAAATGAAGATGAATGAAAAAATATAGCTGGTGTATAGATTCGCGAGTAGTGTATTCGCTGATTAATCATAATGAAAAAAATTGTTGACACTCCAGTGTCACTACAGAGAAAACTAAAAACTCTTTATGATAAAACTACAGCATGAATTACTTAAAATTTATTATTTTATTTTATATTTTATAAGTTTAAAATAATAAAAGCTATGAAACAAAACTAATAATAAAAATGGAATTTATTATTATAAAAAAACCGAGTGTTTTAATTTGAATATCTCTATAAACAATTCGTTCCAAACAATTAAATATTGAATTTTTTTTCTTAAAAATGATAGAAAAAGAGATAAATGAAAATGTAAAAAATATTTAAATACGCAACATAAGGTGATTATTAGAGAGGCTCTTCATTTTCAGACCCACGTGTAACGGAATGGCCTCTGATGGGAAGTTTGTGGCCCACTTTTCTAATACTAGTCAGTTATGTATATTTTGTGTTCCAATGTGGTCCACGTTACATGAAGAACAAGAAAGCATATGATTTAAGGACATTTATCAGATGTTACAATATTTTTCAAATTATAACCAATGCTTATATAGTAAAGGAAATTTTAGCAGTTTATCCAGACGCCACCGCCTTGCGATGTGTACCAGGCGATTATTCAATGAATCCTGATGCTTTAAGAGTATGTCTGTTTTTCGAAAGAATAATTCAAATTACAAAAAAGTGAAGTTAATTAAAATAAATAATATTGAAATATTATTTATAATTTACAGATAACTAGAGCATGTTACTGGGTAACATTATTGAAAATAGTAGACCTAATCGAAACTGGAATATTTGTACTACGAAAAAAAAATAATCAAATTACATTTTTACACGTCTATCATCACATAACTACAGTATTGGCTGCTCTGATCTCCACAAGATATGTTGCTACAGGAATGGCAATGTTTTATCCTGCAATGAATTGCTCAGTTCATGTCATAATGTACACTTACTACCTTCTGAGCAGCATAGAAGGAATTAACAAAATAGTTTACCACTTTAAAAAATACATAACTATTATACAAATGGTAAGAAATAATTCAAATTATAATTTTATTTGGACACTTTATCATTAAAAGCGCAATCTGATTTTTTCTTTTGTTCCAGGTTCAATTTGTCTTTTTAATTTGTCATGCTATAGTCTCTCTTTTACCATCTTGCCCAGTACCAAGATTACCAGGAATTGCAATGATCCCCAATATAGTTTTCAACTTTACATTATTTTATAACTTTTATAAGAAAGCTTACACACAATCAAAGAAGAGAAAAGAATAAGCATTTTGTAACATATACTTTGTATCAAATCATAATTCTTAATTACATATAAAGATTTTAGAGCACATGACAAAGAATTTACATCTTGCCTACAAATTATTTAATAAGTTTAGTATGTAGTAAAGAATCTTCTGTACAAAATCATGAATTGGAATAATAAATAAGTCCCTACAAAATGCTGTGCGTTTTATATTATAGTTATGTAATCTATTAATATGAAGAATCTAAATTTTTCTATAAAGGAAAAGATTTTCCCTTTGTTTCATTCAATGTTAAAATTGTTTTCAGTAGATAAATAATTCAAGAGACGATGAGTGTACACTTAGTACACTCATCGTCATATATGCCTTAACATTTGTCTCTCACTACCTTTCGTTTGTTTCAAATTTGAGGGAGTGAGATGCGAATATGACAAATGTTAAGGCATATATGACGATGAGTGGTATATTATTTTTCATAACATTTCTATAATTCTTTCTACTCAAAAAATAAAACAATATATTTAATATCTTCGCATCTTTCCATTATCTTTCTTTGATTTAATTGTTAGCCAGACAATTAAAGTAAGTTTCTAACAAAAGCTCAATTTAATTTGTCTTAATAATTTGTTTCTTACGGAACAAATTGGCGAAAGTTTATATACGTCGACATACTCGCGAATTTTGAAGTTATGTAAAGAAAATAATGTGAATTGTTTTCTCTCACCAGTTTCAAACATTGTTCCTTGGTTCTTTCAGAGAAAATCTTTTCGGAGTAAAGAATCTACAGTTCACTCATTTTTTAACGAATTCTAGGTTGAAAATTTATTTTTAAGAAAGCCTAAATTATCGAACCATAATACGACATGGCACTGCTGAAAAAAAAACCCAGACACTAAAAAATATGTTGAAAACTCACGAGACACTCGAAATTTATCACTCAATCCCGAAATCTTTCTAATTTTTTGTAGCAATTCCCGAATATTCTGATCTACACGACATTCATAAACAAGTCGAAGCGTGTCGAAGATTTTCATGTATACTTATGCATCATCAATTCAACATGGTAGACAATAATTTTGTAAAAATAATCAAGGGACTGTATTAATATAAATGTAGACACGAAAATTTAACATAAATTTAGTAAAAAAACCCCCATAAAAATGCTATTTTTTCTACACAAAAGACGACGATTGTTAACTGTAACCCAATTCCATTACAACAATCCAATGAAAGAATGGAAAGAACTAAGTATATATGTACATACAGAGTAATAAACCGCCAAAAGATTTCGCGTCGGTCAAACGAAAGACCAATTTGAATTTTTAAATTGATGAAATTTAAATTTCACGAATTATATTGGAGCAATAATAACTTCTTAAGCAATGAAAATTTATTTATATTATTTTCATTATAGATATATAATACTAAATATGTCTTTAGAATACTATAATATTAAAAAAGTGTAAGAATTTTGACTAATGTATTAAATGCCGCCATGATGCCTCGTTCAATCGTTCATTGGAGGAAATGATGCGCCAAGGATCATGAGAAAATTTAAATCTGTTCTATTTGTGAATAATTCGGTGTTTAGCATCTCCTCGTTTATATTTAAAAAAAAGGAATATAAAATATACATATATAAATATAAAATATAAATATACATAGCTACAAATAAAGAATCACTGCCAACAAATTTGGATGCGTTCATTCATCACTGATAAATCATTTTAATATACAAATAACATAAAATATGAATGCGTTTAAAGTAAGTAAGATAGTTTAATTAATAATGCCTATATTCAAAGTTACAAAATAAGATGAAATTTTTTTTAAAGGCTTTAAAATTAGGAATTCATAAATTTTCATGCCTAATATAATACATACATTTTTTCAAAAAATATTTATTTACATAAATACATATTTAAAAATTGAAAAATATATATCGACTGGAATAATAAATAAATCCAGAAATTTCATGTTTGGACATAAATTCTTACAATTTCTTCATCATTTTAGAGCTTAATAAACAATAAATATATTAAATTAAAAAAAACATAGTAACTTCAGTCGTTATCAAACATAGAAAATTCCTAGTGCGTTATAACAAAATTTTCAGCAATAGCTAAATTGATAAGAAAATTTTCTACAGCCGGAGCTAAATTTTTCGCTTTGATGGTTCGAGTACTTATAATTTTTCTTTTTTCAGGCGGATCAACCTTAGCAATGGTCGTAAGTTGATTCAAGAGATCCTTAGTTTTGTCCGTAATTTCACTTATTATTTGTGCTTCAGAATATGATTGATTTTCAGAAAGTTGCACTAAGAAAAGCGCTATTTCCTTGTGGGTTTTCGTCATCGTCAGACTTTCTGAAATATAATAAAAGAAAGTAATATCTGGTAATATTCATTTTAGACCGCAATGCAAGTATTTAAATAATGCAATTTTAAAAATCTCAACTATAAATTTATTCCTTTTTAATATATTTACCTTTTGCATGATTAGCGACAGTAATTTCTCTCGCTGGTAGATTTACAAGCAAATCATACAATTCTGCTCTTGATGAAATCGAACTATCCCTGCATCCCATCACATAATACTGATGACTCTATAAAAATAATTGTAAGATAAATTTTAGAAACTTCTAGTATAGAACAAAACATCTCTTATTTTTCATAATAATTTTTTTGTATACGTACTTTCAACTCCATAAGTTCATCTTGTACTAAATCAACCCAGGGGCGAAGGTAAGTCGAAACGTGATGATGAGTCATTAGAGCTGGAAAACTTTGGATCCATTTCAGTAATTGTTCTACGCTGTGATGATAGACAACAATTCTCTTTTTCAACAGAAGTGCTGTGTAAATAAGGATTGTCTCCAGTTCAAACGTCTTAATCAGTTCCTTGACGTTGGTATTCGATCCCGAAAAATGACTATTAAAATCGTCAGAAAAAAAACTTCCGTTTTCTGCGAAAGTGCAGGAACCTTGGGTGTAAACTGCCAAGTAAATCTTGAAGAGCTCTACAGGACTTCCTGTCTTGCAATAACTTTTGCTGAGAACTCGAGAGAGAACTTCGTACTTTTGGGGATGAAACTCTTTGCTGAAGATAACAACAGCAACTTGCTTTACCTGAAAAAGAAATGAAACATAGAAAATTGAAATTTTGATTTATGCATTTATACGCTTGACTATCACTTACTATCACAAACCTTAGGCAATTTATTAGACTCAAATAGATCATTACAATAAATATAAAACCATTCGTTGTGATGCCTTGAAAATACGAAAGATTGGCCGTTACTTTTTTCTGATTGTGAATTGCTTTTCCTTATGACGAGTGTCTTTTGAGATTCAGTTACTGCCGGATAAGCCCATGTCCATAAATTATCTCCATTGCAGTCTTTTTCTGTTTTAAATAGATACAAAGGAAAGAGAAATAAATATTTTTTGTCAATACAATTACAGATTTAAAATATATATCCTTTCAACAATTTATTATGTTCGATCAAGAAATTTGTTTGATACAATGTGTCTTTATAAAAACTAAAAATTAAAATTAAACATTAATTTCACACATAGAAAATGAAATTAGAAACAAATATGTACACATTTTACAATGTCACTAACTTTAGGTTAGGTAAATGATATTATACATTCACAAGGTGTTTGCAAGTATTTTACATTGAAACAAAAATTTGCTTGTATTAAAAATTGAATTGAAATTTCTTTTATAAAAGTAAACACACAAATATCTTAAATTCAAAAGAACAATAAATGAAACACGAAACCAAAACAAAACCCTATTTTTTGATTTTGTCTTTCAAACCGGAAACTTAACCTGATTAAATAAAATAAAAACTTTACAGAATTGGATTAGTCTCACAGTTTCCAAATTTTAATGAAAAGTACTTATATTTCAATAAATTATTAAACAGTTTAAATATTTAAACAAACCTAATAATCCACAAGAGACCAACTGAACCAGAGGCGCCATTTTGAAGTATTTGAACGCACATCATTTTTGATGTTTTTGATTATAAGGGCGTATAAAGTACATAGACTATAAGGGCAAATGGCAGCCATTGGACAAACTTTTACGCGCGCGATTCAAAATCAAATTAATTTATAATCCTTGAAATAAAATAAATTAATAATTAGGAATCG
>JAUEJJ010000021.1:3939911-3951849 GCA_032164275.1 Synergus coniferae | reverse complement strand
ATTTGAATTTCACGTCAAACTTCGTGAATTCTCCTATTTTACAGCAGTTAAATAAGCAATATGCTAATTAGTTAATATTAAAGATGATCGATTTTAGGTTCTTATTTCACTTTCTCTCTATTTCTGTTATTATTTTGAGTAATGAATCTTTGTAATGATTTCTATTGGATTTTCGAGTCGGTGAGCATGGAAAGATGAATCAAGAAAATACGAACTTCTAACAGCTACGTTGGATTCCAGAGTGTCGATACTGGAAGCTGGATGATGAAAATGAAGGTCTTAGAATTTGAAGAATCAGTAAAGCATTATGGCTGCTGCAGTCTTTTCTTCCAGAGGAGGAATCGGCTCCAAACGATCTTTTCTGTTTCTTCCAGAACCCCAACCAACCAAAGCAATGCTGATGAGGTGCACAACTCCGGCAGACACCACAAACCTGTTAATTAGGGAAGTATTATTTATTATAATAATAAAATTTTATTTTAAATATCTGAATATAGAACTTCTACCTACGTATCAAAATACTTTCTTATAGAATTTTACTTTAATTAACCTTTTTTTAGAAAGTGTACATTATAAAGTATAATAATACACTCTCTAATGAGAATGTAAAAAAAATTATCTGTTTGCGAATATTGGATATTTTCCAAGTTTCTAGCTTTCAGATATATGTTGCTAAATTTAAAAGATATGAATTTGTTACCAAAAAGAATATCCAAGTTGTGCAGAACCTTCGCTGATCCATTTTTCATTTAGATTCTCCTTGGGTAATACGTTCAAATATAACTTTGTATAGTATTGCGCCAACCACGTGCCAGTGCTCCCAATGCACATCAAGACTGAAAAGTTTTGTAAATATTATAATACTGGTACAATCGGTGTTTCTTAGAATCTTACTGATTTTCTTTTTAAACACGGGCAAAATTCGTTTGAATAAAAGAGAATTGACAACTTTCTTTTATTAAAACAAACAAATCATTTGTTTATAATACATTTCCTTGAAGCAAAATGATTTAAAATGCATTAATTATTTAAAATTTAGGATTAATAATTATAGTATAGGAGAACACAAGTTTACTAATATGTTAAAAGGATGTTTTTCATAACTTGGATATTAATCGTGTTTTACATTTTTAAATCGATTTCTCCCAAGAGTACCGATTCACCACCCTTACATCGAATTATTAATTTTCAATTGATCAAATTATCTGTTCCAGAGTAAGCCTAAAAAGTAAAGTAAATATTTGTGCATTAAGTATTGAAAATTGAATCAAAAATACATTTAAAGTTCAAGTACTTTTATTGTAAAAATGGGTGAGTGTTTACGATTTTAATTAACGTACGTTGCCTGCTAGACTTAAATTAATGATGTAATAAAAGGAAATATTCAGTGAGCAGGATCTATTTTAGATGCGCGAATACGATAAACACCCTTGCTTTTTCATTCACGATGCATAATACACGTATAACGATCCCCTTAAAGCTTAAATATTTAATTTCACGGATTTGATTGCTGTTTCACGTTAGAAAGTGCAGTTCGTTTACGAGGCACTAACTATTATAACAGTATTTTTTTCTTTTTCTAAAAGCATGCTTCTCTCTACGTTTTTATATTTGTCTTAAGGATTCAATTAATTAATTTTATTTATACGATTCACTGAATCTTTAAATTCTAAAGTGTTTATTATTTTTTTCAGTAAAATTTACTTACGTGTTAAAATATTGGTGAAATAAACACCTGGGACAGAAAGAAGTTTACTTCTAGGAGTCGTAGCTGTATTTAAAACAGCCAAAAGTGCAGCCAGTGCAGCTGCTACCAAAGCTGCTGAAGTTGTTCCTAATGTTCCAATCCAAAGGCCCCAAGACATAACCATTGGGTCTTGTTTAATCATCGTAGGAACTGAAACAAAAAAAAATTTCAATTTTTTAATGCAGGAAATAAGTAAGTATCTGAGACTTAATTTATTTAAATAGATAAAAAATTTAGATTATTCTAAATATATCACCAGAGACTCTATTTAGAGTTTTTGTAGACAGATTAATTTATACGAATTAGGAAAGGTTTTATTGAGTTAAAATATTTTTTAAATCATATTAATTTGAGAAATGAATTATACAGAAATATCAATTATACTGAGAAGTCACGGAGAAGGAATTATGTACCTGCTGTTTGAATTATGCATACAGCAATACCTCAGGTAGATACAACCCGTGACAGGGATGACAACAATATCCTCCGCCTTACGTCGAGTACGTGATTCGTACTTATTACGGAAACGTGTGTTTCACATATGACCTACCCCAATGAAAGAGAAATACAAGAACGTGTAACACTCCAGAACGTGTCAGATCTATTTTTGAAAATCTGAAAGTCTATTTAGAAAGACTAGTTTTAAAAATAAAAAGATTATTGTAAGAAATTTTATCAGTTATTTCAGTTTTATGGAGAAATTAATTGCGCGCGGATAATAGTTAGTAGTAAGATAAATAAATAATAATTATAAATAAATAATAATCATTCAAGCATCTTTAGAAGAGATATTTCAATTTTTTATTTAATATATACAAGAAGTATGAAGTAAACAATAATTGTTAGACACACGTGCTACAATGCTCGTTAGTTCCTAAGTTCAATTACTGGGGTATCAAGCAAAGAACTGTAATATTCGGTCAAGTGCTTCCAAGCTCGTACGAGCCAAAACGAGATATCCGTTTCTGTAAAATTCAAACTGCTAAGGAAGGCGAATACCATGTTAAGTGGGAAAATTTGTTATGAAATATTGAAGGCAAAAAAATTCACTCGATTTGCTTTGAAAATTAACAATTCTCTGGACAAATTCATCATTAAAGGACGTTTTATTCAACTTCATTAATTACTCTATTAACTGTTAATATAAATTCCAGTTCATTTATCAGAAAAGCAATAGTCTTATTTTTGTTGCAGTTATCTTTGGTATATATATATATATATATATACATATACATATATTATATCATGATAGACTATTTTATAACACGTGCGAATTGTATCTAAACTGGTTTGGAGACGCATGCTTGAGCGTACGAAAAGAAACTCTCCATATAACATAGTCAAACTTGTTCCTAACGAGAAGACTGAAGAATCCAGGAATGCAGTATCGCAAAACGTGAGTATTCCACAACTTCGATAACTTCCAGCATTAAAATTTTAGCCAATAATTCTAGGAATATTTTCTGCTCTTGGAATCTAGTTCATATTCAAAATGATCTTCTGTTTTGTTTTCATGCGCATCTTTTATTGATCTGAACTTAAAATGTAACTTTAAATTTCAAATTTGTTCCACTTCGTACTACCGGCTCCAGAGTATTTTGCATTTAGGGAAATCAGAATTCTTTCTAACGTTCTCTTATTTATTGGCAAGCTACGTTACGCACTGAAAAATTGTTATTGTCAAGCAGCTTGAATATAATCATTCTTACCAGAAAAATGATGGATTCTCCAGCCATAACCGTAGTTGAGTTCTTTTGTGCCATTTAGTAATCCGAAATGAATTTTTCCAGCACTATTTTTGGGGCCATCAGGGATCCATGGTTTTGCTTCTATCCAATGTTGAGTCACCAGTGCTCCACATAGTAATCCACCACTCAGTAAGGACAGGAAGAATGTTGCAAATATTGTACCCCTTCGAAACATGGACGTCATTCTGGTATCACTTACAACTGGCTCTGACTTAGGAAAGTTTGCAACTACTGAAAAGACAAAATGAAACCGTAGTTCAAGGAAAAAGGAATTTCAAGTATGAGTATTCACATTATGCATGATCTAATTTTAATTAGACGAAAGATACAGTCATGGATACAGATCCGAAATCTAATTACAGAAATACAATAAGTATGTATCAGCTAATGATATCGACAAACGATCTCTGCTAATTAATTGGAATAACTCTAGAGGCAAATAACTCCCAGATCTCGTTTTTGCTTTATATTGACATTCAACAAGATTATAATTTCTCTCCGGAGATGCTGCCGAGTATTTACCTTGCCCCTGAGTCTGAGCAAAGTGAGCCTGGTTGAGACTCTTGGAGAACTCGCCCTGCTTGACTTTTTGATCGAATTCGGCTGTGTTTAACTTCTTAGAGAACTTTACACGACAGTGACTCTTTGCCTTTCCTGGCTTTTGAAGAGAAGAAGGTCGTGGTCTTTTCGCGAAGGTATATGGGATCGTATAGGGTTGGGCTACGTAAAAGTATATCGGTCTGTAGTCCTCCTGGAGGTGAGGAATATAACCATTCGTATGGCAACCGTTGTAGATGCTCGGTGGACCTTGGCTGTAAGCGTAAGAGCTGGGATGATAATAAGTGCCGTAGAGGTTCGCCGTTTTTCGTGAATTCCCTTCCACGTTTTGAGAATAAAGTCTGCCAGTGACGTCCCCTCCTTCCACGCTCTTTCCAATTCAAATCACTAAAGCATGCTCGACTTCGTGGTCGTCCCTGAAATTAAAAAAGAAAATTATTTGTATAAAATAAATTTTATATATATGCATGTATTGAAGAACTTCGATTGAAATTCTTTACATATTTCTTATTCTAGAAAAGAGATTTTATAGTACATGAATTGCTTCCGCTCTTTAAATTTTTTTTAAAACTTGGAATAGTTTGGAAGAGTTTACTTAAGAGCACATGATAAGTAGACGCATGCCTCAGTTATAGGTTTCGATTTCACGGTAATTGAAATTGAAAAAGTTTTTCAAACAAATTTTCGAAGTTTAAGATATAATTTAAATTTGGATAATTTAAAACTTTTATTTACGAAATCTTTGTTTGAATAGGTCATATTTTTAAAAATCGGGGTACTTTTCTTGAGTTTAGAGCTTGCGAAAAAGGAGGAAAATGCCGAAATTTCTGGGTTCCCAATTTTAACTTTGTTTCCACTTTCCCGCGATTCGTCTCGAACTATTTGGTCTGTTTCGTTTCATATGGTGAGTTTCTATTTCTCATGGGAGCGACAATCACGTTTCACAGACGTATATACTTGCTGGAGGCACGTATACGCATATACAGTGACACGGCCTAACGGCATTCCCTGGACCTCATCACCTCGCTTAGCTTATAGTCAGCTTGCAGCATTCTGATTTACTCTTTCTTTTCTTATTCCTACATGTCTTTTCTTTTTTGCTTTTTATTCTCATTTGCTCATCTCGACTCTTATTCTCTCCTCAGACTTGCCTACTTGAAACTCGACTGACTTGATTTTCAGTCACGTGTGGATCGTACACCTGCATTTACTGCATGGAAATAGAACTAGGTTTACGTATTCAATATTTTCAGTCTTCAGCTCTTCGCTATCCATTCCAACGAAAATAGTATTTTCAAATGCAAATTTATATTGTAAAAGTGTTTTGCAATCTCACGTAGTTCTTTATGACGAGTATAAATTTATAAATAGCGATAAATAGGCACTTTGAAAGGTCAAAGATCAAATTTGCAATAATTTATTTCACTTGTGGATATTTTTTTGCATCAGAATTTTTAACTCAAATTTCAAGAAACTTTATTCGGATTCTGAAGAGTTTTTCGATGTTGGTGTTCGAATTATGGGAGGCTTTAAATTTCGACTCTTTCATTAAAAATTATTTTACAAATTTACTTTCTAAAATTAACATGTTCAGACATACTAAGGAATATTAAATGAAATTATTGATTCTTTAGTTACATATGGAATTTCTTGCCTCTGGGGTGAATAGTTGCGAGTATTTTCTACACATATTTACCGCGAATATGAAAGACCACATAATTTATCAATGTATTCTATTTCAATTTCCGCGAGTACAAAACCTTATCTTTGATTTTCTTATTTTCATAATAAAAAATCGTAGTCCCAAGAAGCTCTCACTATCAGCGTCAATTAACAGAAGAGTTTACAGTTTTCTTAAATATTTCCCAAGAATTTACTTTCAGTTTTTAAAGACGTTTGAATCTTTATTTACATTCTAAAACTCGTTATGCAAAGTAACTTAAATCGAAACATAAGAAAATTTAAAGCTGATTTACTTACAGAAAGCAATTAGCAACAGAAAACATATATAATAAGATAGATGTGCTCCGTTTCTCATCTAGTGAACACATATGGTTGCATGCAGATTTAAGAGACAAGTAAAATACCTCAAATTAAGATATAATCGCGCGACTTTACGTCCAAGAAAGTTCTGTCATTTCAGCTCCAGATTCTTGACATAAAAAATTTATGACTTACAATTTTCATGTTTCTATTTACGCTTTTCTCTTTTTCATCTTATTCTTCTTTTCGATTCACCTTGTTAATCACATTGATTATTCTCTAAAAATATTATTTTTGAATCGCTATTTCATAAGGAAACTATAGTAGAGTTGGGGCTGGTTTGAAAAAACAGATGTAACCCGAGAGTCAATTTTCAGGGACATATGTTGGCGTAAACCAAACTGTTCACTTTCAATTCCGTGAAAATTGAGAAGAGCGGGGTCTCATATCTCATATACCGTATCACTGAAACCGGTAATTGAAGAAAGTCCTTTTTGTCCTCTTTTTTAAACCACTAGTCACACTGTGAAATGTACCTACTAATGAATACAGCATCATTGCGTGCAGCTTCCGTAAACCTTCCATTTGATCCTATTCGTTGAGTTATTTGATGGAATGTACACACGAATTTTTTATACATAAAGGAAAGAAAAGACATTCGACGATAGAAGCATGTAATTTACTCTATTAGCCCTCATGATAAACGCACTCTAATTTAACTGAAACATTCGGAAAATGTAAATATATCCTATCTTAAAAAAGTGATTAATACGAGAAAGGAGTACTAAAGAATCTTTAATTAAAATTTTAGAGGAAATTCGAGTAGGTGTTTACTTTTCAAAGGATTCTTGAGTTAATTTACGTGTACAATTTGATGAAGGAATTATGCACCAAAATTGAATTCCCTTGGAATTTCTGGTGAATGGTCGTTTTCGTAAAAATCCAATTTAAAATAAAGAGTCGCTTCGTTAAGCTGCAATTTTAATTTGGCAGATTTTAGCGCCTCTCCGCTCATTAAAATCGCCAGATGCCATTTCATTCGACCCTTGCTTATTTCACTTTTAAATTCTGCACATGTTTTTTTTTTTTTTTTCTAGGAGTTGTATTCCCACAGAGTGAAAATTAAGCCTCTATAGGGTTCAATACCAGGCACATACATAATTATGATCATTTCTAGCTTAATCCAAAATCTAATTAAAATTTTTAAGATTTATACAAAGCTGTAATACAGTATTTAATACACGTTTGAATAAAAGTATTGAGGTTTACTGTGGGAGTCAGAGAATTAGTAGCGAATTTTTTAAAAACTGGAGTATATTTTTAATTTTACGAGCAACTCGTGTCGCAAATTCTTACTGTGATTTATACAGCTAAGCAGAAACAGGAAGTGGAGGGAAAAAGTAGAAAACATGGGGCGAACACTGAAATTAGTGTATTTCTGCATTTCTCACGGCTTCCAGTGCTTAGCGACGCATGGAAAGAGCCAGACAGGTGTCGAACGCATGGGGCCTATAAAAAAATAAAACAGACAGACATTTAAACTCTAACGGCCAAATGTCGCCTAACATCTTTACCAAAAAGACCCCTTATTTACGAACTTTCAAAACTAAAATCAAATGACTGATATTTCTGATGCCATCATCTGAAAAGATGTTCCAAAAAAAAAAGAATAAGAATATTTCATAGAAAAATAATTAGGGACAGTTTTAAAATGACAAAAATTTGATTTGAAAATATAAGTAAAAAGTATGGGAATCAAGTCCTGGGAAAATAGTAGTTGCTTTCACATAGCTTCTTGTTTTGTTTTTACTTTTCAATCGATGTGGCAAGACAATAATGTTGGCGTTGAATCTGTGAACCGTGAATCGCGAAGGGAGAAGAACATGTAGCAAAAAGGAATCTGTTCTATAGCCTTGACCATTGGAAACGATCTCTAAGCTCGAGCTCAGTTGGTTTCTGCCTCAAAGTACCAATGTGCATCAGAATTTCTCCTTCTGACATGCATGTTACTCTGATTGTGAGTGTACAACATTCTTCAAACGATCTCTGTTCCGCGACATTCCTGACAAAAGTTAAACTTGACAGATCATAAGCCGGAGTGCAATGCTTGTGATTCCACTTTCCAATCTTTTATAATTTGAAATTTCATATTTTTCGTTATTTCATTTCGATTTAGATTAGTTGCTAGTAATTATTATAAAATATTAAGGAATTCAAATATACGTCAAAAGTATCTTCAGATTTTTTATCTCACAGTCAAAGGTGAATAGTAAATGGTGTTCTTAGGAAGCTATTGAATCAAAGTGGGTTAAGTGCCAATATTATTGAACGTAAAGTTGAAATAATGTCAAATGTAACTAAATATTTACTTTAACGGTTCTTTCTGTTTGGCAATCGTATCTTTTTTAAGTTGTTATAAAAGTATGAAAGTGGGCTATTGAAATTCAATTAATTTTAAACTCTATTGAGTTCCACTTTTATAATTTCTTTAAAATGATTTATTGTCATAATGTCAATATGATAAATGAATAAAGTTCCATCCCTAGTGGAAGGGTTATTTCTCCGTAATAAATCTGAAATATCGAAACGGACCTTATTTAACTTCCCATCAGGGCAAGGATGACGTTAGAATGAATCTGGACGTTAACTGGACAACCGGTTCGAGTAGTTCGTTCGCTTCTGATTCGCGTGATGCAACTCGTTTGTACAGTCGTTTCCTCTCTTGGAATATCGGCGAAATTCTCTCTTATAGACGCGTGGCCATCGACTGTAAAACTAGGTCATAACTAACATCTTTCCTTTCGACATTATTGTCCGCTTGCAATCAGAAAAGTAATCCGTACAATGGCTTCAAACACAATTTAAAAATATCTATATATATATCTACATCCAATAAGTAAGTTGATCCAGCAGATATACGAGAGAAAACTTAAAATCGATTGCTACGAAAAAGCACATACATCACTTTTCCTCTCTACCATTATCTGTTTCAACTTTTGCTTATATTTAGTTTTCTTCTAGGTCAGCAAAAACCTACTAAAGTGCAAGTGTAATGAATACAAGTTGCACTGGTTGAACGGGTTTATGCTGTGAAAATAAGAAATATTTGCGTACTAAAGCAAATTCATTCATTACTTAAACAGACTTGCATAGAAAATGGGGTCACTTTGTACTTGTGTTCCATTTTTCTATTCTCACTTTTTAATTAAATTTGTTATTTCTTGTTAAAAGAATTCAAAATGGATGAAGAATTCCAAAAAATTTGAATTACCAAAGGGGATGTTCACTCGCGGGAAATCTCCCTTGAAATTCTCAGTATATCTTCATTATGTTTTTTTTCATTTGTTTTTTTATAGGGTCTCTTTTACTCATTGACAATCGATAAAAATTAATGGAATTCATGGCAGTTGACTGCTCGGTGAATAGACCCTCCAATATTACCCAAGCTTCCGATATTTTCCAATATAATGTAATAAAAAAAAATAAGGCGAGGCTGCCATGGAAACTTTATAATAACCGATTCCTCTATCCTAATTTCATGCAAGATTGAATTCCCTTTAATTCGCAGATATATTTGCTATTGTGGTTTACATTTTTGAAGTTGTGAAAGCTTTAAAGTGAGTGAAGAGACTAAATAAATAAATAAATAAACAACAGAACGTATAATTTTCTCGTGAAAGAAGTTTAATCAAAAATCTTAAAATCCCATTATAAGCATAACAGATGAACCAACGAGACGCGAAGGTCAACATCGTCATTTTTAGAGCGTATAGCGGAACTCGAATCGCAAACTGCAGATTTTCTCATTTATACAATTTATATGATATTTAGTAATTCAAAATTGATAATCCTGATATTTATTTGCAACTGCTTTCCTTTCTCGCACAAAATAATGGATTTATATTCCAACTACCTTTTGTGTTTAATTATAAAGACTAATGATTGTATAACTTAGAACAAAGCGAAGAAATCATTTCCATTCATCAATTTATGAATTCAGAAAAATAACTTCAATTTAAAGAATTCTTCAATAAAAATATCTCAATTAGAAAAATTGACAATGAGGATTTGAAATATCTTGTATCAATTCTTTTTCTTCGTTAATTCTTATTTCTTTCTTCCATCGAAATTTCCCCTCAGTCTTCTTGATTTCTCTTGATCTCTTACAAACAAAAAATCCAATTCGAATATTTCTCTTCTTGCGTCACAGGTCCAGTTACATAAAGAGAGTAGAATGTACAGTATGGAGATTTATCATAAATTTAAATTTAATGAGAACAGTAATTTTTTACCTGCATTGCTTCAGCATCGTTTTCTTTTTCTTCTGAACCCTACGGCGTTCACCTTTCCTAAAGAATCTGGATCGACTTCCGCAATTTTATTGCACTTTTGTACAGTCAATATCTTACTCGTTTTATTCTTAGATGGACGCTATCTAAACTCTGAAGAATTGGGAAGATATTTGTCTTTTTGGAACTAGTACCGGCACAATTAAGAAATGAAGAAACTGAAGGTCTTAAACAATCGTTAAGGGGACACTTGCGGGGTTTGTAAAACACTACTTTACTAAATTTTTGCGCACGTTCGCCAGGTGACTTGAGACACCCGGAAAGTTTGGGAGCCACTGAGCTAAGCTAGCTGAAAGCTGAACTGAAGCTGAGAAGAAGAACGCGAACTCTTACTGGTCGGGTTGCTGATCCTGCGACTTCATGGCTCATGCTGCTTTAGCTGGAAACCTTCACCTGCTGAAGGCAGGTGTTACAGGTGGCAGCACCAACTGTGTTGATTAAATTGGTTTTTATCCTCCACCTTCGTTGGATAACTTAATTTGGAAGCGAAGAAAAAGATTTTGAAAAAATTAAAAAAAAGAGTAGTGTTTTGAGAGCTGTTGAAGCCAAAGTGGAAGTTGAAATGAATTTCACCTCTCAGGATGGTTCAAAAAATTCTATATCTTCTATTTCACGAAAATTGGGTATAGAGGATTCATTATGAAAAAGTTTAAATATAATTGTAGCAAATGAATTTATTTAAAATTAAATTAGGACTACGTAAAATTTAATTTAAAAATCAGAAAAGCACTAATGTAGAATCAGCTGCATTCTCGATATCGATCTTTGTTCCTATGGGTTCGCGATTCACAATTCTCTCACGCCATAAAAGTAAACCGATGCATATTCCGTAAAGGCAGAGCGGAAGCAGTAAAATCCTACAAAAATTTATATTATATAATATGGGTTGTATAATAACTACAATAACAACATCTTAAAAGTAGAAAATTGAATATACGTAGATAATTATATATTCAAGCATCATCGAAATGAAGCTGGTTTGGATACAAACTCCGGGATGATTTAGAAAATTTCGGAATTACTTAAAATTTTGAAGGCGTTTCAATTTGGATGCTTAAACATTTTATTACTTTAACTTGTATGTGTCTCACTCATAATTATTGTAGCCAGCGCTAAATGAATAATCGAAATGATATAATCTTGCTTACCAATACGAGTATCCCAGATAGACACTAGAAGTGTAGTATTCCCCTGTGATAGTATCGCGAATAGCTATGTTGTACCACGTTACGAAGCTATAATGACAACCATAAATTATTAGGCTGGTTAAATTGAGCCCAATAGCGATGCAAGCTACCATGTAAATACCCTGCAAGGAATTTCTTGATTACGCCACTTATATGCGATCAAATTAGAGTACAAGCAACCATAATTGCAATTATATCTCATTTACATTTTACTCTTTAGGAAACTTTGTAAATAATTGTATTAATCCTTGTGCTCGCTTTACTTTCGAGAACAGATTCACTTGACATAAAATGAAGAAGTTGATTAGAGTTACCAGACGTCCCGGTTTTCCGGGACATGTCCCGATTTTGACCTGTCTGTCCCGG
>JAUEJJ010000021.1:3916546-3930647 GCA_032164275.1 Synergus coniferae | reverse complement strand
TTGTTTTAAAAATCAAAGCCATCAATCAACACAACTATTTTGATATCCGACAAAATATAACTTTAATCTCAAATCATATCGAAATTAAAAATAGATTAAGATCAAGTTCACCGCTTCCCATTTTGTACTAAATTCTCATTTTTTTTTTATTTCCTTCCTGTTTTTCTGGGAATATGAAACTCGAACCCGGACAGTTATGAGTCTTGGGTAGTTAGGTACTTGTGGGGCGTGCAAAAAATAGTTCTACTATTAGTGTCCCTCCATAAACCCATGATTATCATCAAGGTTTGGCCGGGTCATTTCCTATCGACGTCTGTATTTAAGTTTTTAGAAAAGGATGGAAGTTGAAGAGCATGTATATTACTGTATTATAGGGTCGACAAAGCGGCCTTTATTTCAACTGGTTAGAAATTCGGTGAGGGAGCATGTGGCAACGCTGGATCTCTCACCCCCTCACTCTTTCTCGCTTTTCTCTCCTCTCTCACTCTTATTCTTTCTCTATCTCGCAGGCTCTTTCACTTGGTTTCTCGCTCTTGCTCTCACCTTCTTCGATACCGTCGGTGCATCTTTTCTACGTCCACCTTTAAACCGGCAGAGAAGAGAGTGCCTTCTTATACCTTACACACCACCTTGCACCTCATCTACGCTCCTTTTATTTTCTTATTCATCTTGAACAGCTCTTCTCGCGGGGTTAGGCCACGTAGAAAAGAAAACGGATATTTCAATGGTAGTCGTTTGCCTATTTGCCATTTAAGTTAGTCCCAGGATTACCATTAACTGGCTTTTAAATATACATGCGAGCTATCTCTAAAGCGTGGTACAAATAAATACCATGAGAATAATTCTAATGGACAAACTACGTCTAAAAGTATGGAGCCTTTTCGGATTTCAACACGCGATTTCATTTATAGCGATTCATACTTTTATGGACAGAGCGCACGATACCCTTTATTTGGTATCACTCCCCTTTTTTACGACCTCGTAAGAATTTTTCTTTCAAAGGATCGCTATTTTATCACTCGCCGCATTTTTATACAGAAATATATATTTTTTTGACGAACTTCTGTGGGGGAGCTGAATTCCCTTGAATGTAGTTTCCAGAAGTATAGTTACTTGAAATATTACTGTTCGTTACTTTATCAAACAGTACTGATGTTTTTCCATATACAGTTTTGATCGAGGTTTTGATTATAAACAATAACATCTTTTACTTCAAATACTTTTTTAAGCATTGTATAGATGTTTTGTGAAAAGTAATAAATTGGGATTCAAGATTACCTGAAATTAAAAAAAAAAGGAGAAGCAAAATTTCAAAAGTCATATTTTACTCTTTACAAAAGTTTACTTCACTCTATACGCCTTGAAATATCTGTGAAGTTCAAAAATTCTGGAGTTCAGAAATCTTGGGAGTTACTCTATAGCCTTAGAGTGGATCCGGGTCACCGCTTTGCATGTCCCATTATTTCTTCTCAGAGACTAAGAGCTTTTTGAGAAAGTCAGAATGTCAATAATCCTGCTGTTTGCCTACTTTGCGTCATGTCGTTTCCCATGTTATTTCCCATCAGTGACTTGAGCTGTTCTTGGCTTGTCGCAGGATTGAACCTCAGAACATGCAGACAATAATACAAGATGATCAAAATTATTCAGTATGAGCAGGAATGTAAATTTTTGCTATGAGAAAATGTATATCACAATTCTTTCTTTGCTAACGCAGGGAAAAAACTAAAAAAAGCGACAAGGTAACGAGATTTCCCTAGACAGTATGAGTTACATTCCTCGAATGAGACGACGTAGTCAAAGAGTTAGGAACAGTGTTATCTTAGCATTCTTAAATTTTATGGAGACCTTTGTTCTTTGCTGACTACTTGCTATATCGCCAGAAGAAAAACGTAATTTCTAATTAAAATGCAAATCTTCTGGATTATGCAGACAAATTTTGTTTTCTGTTATGGGAATTCTTTATATACCAAGAGAATTTTTCTTCTTTAATATTTTCATGTATACAGTTACTTGTACATGTGATTCTTATCGTTTAATAATCCTAATACTCAAATTATTTATTTTTATTTCCACTTTGCAACCGAAATTCAGAGTTTGGTCCCGTTGATTTTATCAGCATGAAATTTTTCTTAAAGTTTGTCAAAGTATAAGCAGAGTATAAGATTTTCAAAACCTCTTACCAAACTTTCTAAGATTTCAAAACTTACTGAAATATTTCTTTATGTAAATCAGTTCAAATGTGAATATTTCCCTTGATAAATTTGTTCAGCTTTATAGTGATAGTTTGACGATAAGTTTTGAAGGATAAACTATAGGATTGAAGTGCACATGTCGTCGATATTATCATCTAATATTGCGACAGGTTGACGTCCTTTTAAAGTTTGAGGAAAGCGTAGATTTATTTTACAATATCAGATGCTATCCGCAAAAGTGTAAAAATCGATCGAACAGTCAAGATTTAAGAAAAGTTTACGAGAGTTCGAAAGTGGCTGCTTTCAATAATGCAATATAGGGATGCATCTGCGCCTGGCACTTCGTGCTGTTGCACGAGAAATAGCGTGTGCTATCACGAGAAAGGGTATCTTTTTACGATTGCGACTGTGCCAGTAATGTCTGCGTTGATATTTAATATACGATATAACGGTATAATTCATCCAGCATCGCTGATTCCGATGTTACTACTTTATACGGGCTGTACGCGAAAGTCGGAAGGTAATGCGAGCGCAATTTAGGACGTAAGCCGTAAGCAGATGTTCCATTAGTGCAAAATCGTGGCGGAAGAGCATCTGCTACGACGTGCGTTCGATTAGGTGAAAGCTCGAATCCTATTTGTTTGCTGGCTCTGCGTGTAATGCAAAATAACCTCTCTAACTGAAAACTTCAGATTAACGGTTTATGATAATTCACTATTTTAATATTCCCATGCTCTTCAATATTCATGATGGCGACTTGATCAGGAAACAATAATCTTAAAAGCTTATACTCCAAAAAGAACAAAGATAAATTTAATTACTTCCTCCCAATAGAATTAAAAGAAACGATATTCGTGCGTGACCGCAGAGTAAGACACGAATTTCGGGATAAAAATTTATTTCTCAACTCGAATGAGAGAGTACCTATAATTCTTGTGTAATATCGAAACAATATCGAGTGTCTCCAAACGACCATGTAATTCCCAAGTTTCGGAAGGATTGACCTTAATATCCCTATTGTTGTATATAAATGTATATGCCCACTGTTATTTACCAACTGTGTGACAATGGTCACGAATATGGCCACACGACTTTTTTTTCACAGCGAACGGTGTTTTTTCATTCTTTAATTGCGCAATTAGTCACGATCCCGTAGTTTCAAGACGATGGCATTACAAACCATTCCCTATAGTTCTTTTCTCTCACGATTTCCCGATCAATCTAAAATGCAATGATCCGGCCGACTAAGCTCCGTAACCGTGAATGTGGAAATATTGTTCAGTGTCCGGTCTCGATCATTTAGTCTTGTGGTACACTTGATTTGGACACGTAATACACATACCTGCGACAAACGTGTCGAGGATGCAGATACCTATAGAGTTTGTGACTCTATTCGCTCTATTCAAAGGTCGCCCTCGCTCCTTTTTCTTTTTCATAAGCTTTTTAAACCACCTTGTAAGTATAAAATCACTTGTAAATTGAGTCGCACTCTCAGTTATTGCCCACACATTGCGATATCATGAACCAAGTCTTTTTTGCGACTGGTATGGCAACTCTTGCATCTCAGAATGCAGACCTTGTGGAATCCGACGAAAAAGGAAAATTAATCCAGCTTTTTATCGTAGGCTTTTGTACTTATTGTGAGTGAGAATTAATGTAACGGTTGGCTAATGAAGGCAGTTGAGAACGGAGATTTATGTTTCAGCACAGATTATGATTCTGCGGAAGAAATTGATGCTAATTATACAGACAGATTCGTACTGTATAATTGTTACGACAAAAGCTTGTTGTTACGCCGAATTCATTATATAAAATCATTTTGCGTCAGATGCGTCTTCATCTCGATAATAGACGAAACCCTTTTTTCCGGTTTTAAGAGGCAAAGGACAAACTCTAGCATTAGCTCTTTAGCGTTAGTTTTACTTTTTTCTAGACAGGAAAGAGAGAAAAACCTTTGTGAAATAACCTTGTCGGGGTCTGACAGCTTCCAAATGTGTATATATTTGATATATTATATGGAATATCGTCATACGTGCCACTCATCTTTCCCGACACGCAATACAAGATTATAATCCTTGTCGTTTATGACATTTTAATTAGGGGTTCGTAGGAAAATGACTGGACGATTTCATATCGGGCACTAACGAGGGGAGATATGGAAACCCATCTCGGACACAACACTTTGAGTATATCCATCACAGTGAACTCTTTCAGAAGGATTTTAATGCTTTACGAGGAAAGTAGAGTTGTAAAACCTCGTTTCTTCTTATTACAAAAATGTTTCAACATTCATATAATTTTTTTTTCTCCGCAGCTTATAAAATAATAATGCGAGCTTTACTTCTTGTTAGTCGGGTTTATTCCTTATTAACTTTTTCCTCAACTTTTTTTGATCATGCGTGCTTTTTTTGTTTATTTCGTGTATGTTATCAATATTTCTCGAAAAAAGTTTTATTGCTCATCTTTGAAACTAATTTATGCGCTAAGAGGAGGGTCGCTTAACTCTTTGGCACGCACACAGGTAACACACGTGGGTAGTTTTCCAATGTTGAATGTATAATGAATGGCAGGCATTGTCGCGCGGCCAGCACTACACTAAAGATTGAAGAGGGAGCCATTAAAAAGCGTGCCGTCAAAAAATGGATAAGTCATCCAGCTTTTTAGTATAAACTGTCGATAATTATACCAAAGGAGAATAATCTCTTTAGTCTTCTCCTCGCCTCCGTTTGGCGTTTTAAATATAAATGAATTCATATTCCACCTAAATTAAGCTGCACTTTTTTATCCATAATGCAAGCGACTCTTCTTATACACCTTATAGCTTATTCCAAAAAGAAAAACAAGTTTCAAAGCGTCGAGCAAAGATGATTGCAAAAGAAGTTAGCTTTCGGGACCACCCTAATCTACATTAAGTCTAGCCACAAAAAGAAGTAGAATCGCTTTTTTTTTCTCGTCTAAAAACACACTGTTTTTACACTTCTTTGAAAGCTGATCTAATCAGCCATCTCATCACTCACCACTGTTTATTTAGGACGAATCTCTGTCGTAACGTGAGGCATAGTCTCAGAGTAGTGAGTAGTGAGTACACACAGACATCTCTTTTTCAATCTAGGTTCTCTCTAACGTCACTTTAGTTTATCCTCTAAAACTTCATTAGGTTTTAACGTTTAATGCCTTGACCAACATACGTCTCATACGAGTTCATACAAGTTCCTCACAGTCGGTTGACATTTTTTCTCTTATAGACTTAGAAGCTTCTAAAGTGGGATACGGCATGAAAGCTGTCGTGAATTGTAGCGTCGCGGATGGGACGACTTTACCTTCCACCTTCGCCGTATGCTTCTCGACACCACTGTTCGTACATAATACATCGTTTATAAAAGGGACGTGGAGAATGAGATAGAAGGAGAGAAAAAGAGAGAAAAAGAGAGGAGAAAAAAGGAAAAAAGATAGGGTGGTATACCAGCAGCAGCGGCAGGTAAGCGTGTGGAATGTAGGTAGGAACTTGGGAAGCTTTGCACTATTGTGATTAGCCGGACGACGTCTTTCTAGCTTAGGGTTCTTTCAATGAGCAAACGGCCCGTAGGCATTAACTCAGCTTACATACGAATAACATGCAGGGACCGCACGAGTTCACTGTTTTGCCACCAGACCTAATCGCTTAATCATCTGAATGTGTGAATATCTCACATCAAAAAAGTCCACCTTCTTCTTTATTCCTTTGAAAGATTTTGCGAGATTACATCTGCTTTGGTGACTGACCCTCCCATTCTGATGGACCTTTAATCCGGAAGAAATTGAGATCTTTCCCATTTCATCAGCAGATTACATTATTACATAATAATCTGTGTATCCTGTCATTCTATGTATCAATTCATCGAGAGAGGGAGAGAGAGAGCACGTAAAGAGACTTTTATTTTTGGAAGCAGTTATATCTTTCCTGCTGCTTAATTAAGAACCTAATTCCACTTTCCAGTTTTCATTAAGTAATATTGCGCGCTTGCTGTGAAATAATCATGAAAATTGCAAAACAGATTTTCAATTATTAACGGCAAAGCCGCGACAGAGTTCAGTGCTATATTATAGCCACGACTTTACCTCTATTGCGGTTACAGCATACGTACATCTCTTCGACCGCGACCCACGACTATAGACAATTGTTTTCCCAGCTTTCCGCAAATCCAAGCAAATGAAAATGACCTCTTGAAATGAAAATCCTTTTCGTCTCAATTTAAGTGCTATTGCACAGCCGAAGGTCATTAAGAATTGAAATGAAAATGTACAATATTTATTCAAGTGGAAAGTACTTTATTACATTGATGTTGTACTGAAATTATTAGATATCGATGTTCGATATCGGCATCAAATCTGCACCAATAATCACCCTGCCATCATACACCAAATTCGTATCCTGGTATCATAGAATCATAGATAATGCCTAAAGCAGGACATACATCTAAACACCGAAATCTGATCATGATCTACTGGTAATATATAATGATATTACTGATATCTGGAGAGAATGTTTGGTGATTTGTGTTTGTGACATTTTAGCTGAAGTTCACAAATATTTATATATTGATGGAAAGGCAGAGATCTTCATCTCTTGAGATATATTATATTACAATTTTACCGTTTCTTAACTTTGACTCTATTCTAACTTTAGATCTTGATATTAATGAAGGACCATTCACTTTGGCATTTTCTCCGACGTTTCTTAAGATAAAGATCTTCGACTATTCCGAGAGATTTCCATAAGAGATTCCTACTGTCTGGAAGGAAGTCTTTACAATTTATATCGTTAATGACCTAATAAATAAAAGAATCGTATTTTCATAACCCGGAAATAATTTACTAAAACTTCGAAGTACACACCTCACTTTATTTACAAATCTTCTTAAAAAATTATGTTCACTTAATAGTTCATCAATCCATAAAAAAGATACAAGACGAATTAATGTTATCTTGAATTGGATTTCTTCTTTCTTAAATCTGAAAATTTGCCAATATATATTATACGAATATAGTTTTTCATTATTCATGATTTCAGCTCACTTTCCCACTTTGCATAATTAAAGATAAATCGACTTCTGATGGTATCTCACAGTGATATTTATAAACGATAGTGAAGTATGTTGACACCTATGATGAAATCAATTGTAGTCACTAATCTGCGTCAACCCGAATTATATTGAGCGCTCATCGCTTGGATTATCATATCGTTAATGCCGAGTGATGTCCAAGTAAACTGTCGCGTTTGTCTGTAATACACGTCCTAGCTTGATCTGAAAGTGATATAGCTAATATACAGCATATCCCACCTGACTTTTAGTGGGAAATTATCTGGGACATCGCGTACTTTCCGTTAAAAAAAAAACTGAAATGACGACACCAATCTGGCTTTAATGTCGTTAACATGAAAAGTTGGAGAAGCCGACCAACAACCGGGTGTTGGGAACTCGTTGGAGAAGCCGAGTCAAGTGTAACGCAATTCCTTGCGGTATTTGGCATCGCTATATAAAGTACCTAGGCTGCTGAGAGTTAGACGGCCGGCTATAAAATTGCCGCGGCTCGCAAACGAACGGCACGTCCGATTTGGACTGAGCATCGCTGCAATAATGCCGCGCTGCAGCTCATTCGGTAATTGTAGGCATGGGAGTATGAGAACCACTCCATAAAGAACACCGTAAGCAGCGAATCTTACAAAAGAGATAATCGCCAAGATCTAGTTGCTCTTAAACGGTTACATACACTCAACCATCGCAAAAACCTCTGCTAATTAAACCAAACATCTCGTTGACAGTTTACTTAGCTGCAACCGTTTCCATCGACAGAAGCATCTTCCACTATTCAAATTTGTCAAGAAATTAGCCAACAAAACCATCCATCATTGTGTGATAGATTTATGCTGCATCTCCTTAACGAATTTATCAGCTTTAAGTAATCCCTCTGTTAGCTCAGCTCTTTTCAGCTATACATCGGTATTTCAATCTGATATTTTATCGCTTTCAAATTTATATTATCCGTTTATTTTAAATCGTCGGAATTTCATATGTATAATGTATGTTGTGTATTTTATAGCTGTAACTTGTGATCGTTAGTGTACTTCCCTTTCGCTATGCGCCCTTCAGTGCCCATGATAATAGCACAATTATTGAACACTCCTTGTGTTCAATAGCGGAAACGGCAGCGGGACCATAATTCGATTAAACATTTAGAATTATTTTACGACCTCCAACTGGCTTCTTTTTATGCCATGTCGTCAAAAATATTTCAAAGTAAAGTGTAACCGTTTTATTGATAAGAAAAGTAATTCCCAAGAGTGAAGAAAAATATATGGTAGGAACATCACGAAGAGAGGAGAATTATTAATAGTTGCGACTTATTGACTTATGACATCGCAATATCTTAAAATGTCGAAACATTTAAATACTTTATTCAACACCAATCACCCCTAGAATGTTGATATGAATTCCACTAGAGAAAAAGCGGTATCTGCCATACTTTCTTTTTTAAATTCTCAAACTAGGAGAAAATACCAGTCAGCCGGACTTTTTTCTTTACCTTATCCATAGTCCGGCAAATCAGGTCCATTTATGGTGTACTGACCGATCCGTGAAGGAGAGGCAGCAATCTTTACAATCTATACTCCGTTATGGCCTTTACCAGAGGTTCTCTGCCATTTCTTCAAAATCTTCTATCCAGGAATATGCCTTTCTCGATTATAGTTACATGTAACTGGCATCGTCATTTTGTATTAAATATAAACAAATTCGTTTCAAGCTACGAATTATTCCTGGAATATTATTCAATTATCTTCCTGATGAGCGATGAAGAAGTTTGATTAAAGCAGAGGATGAACCGTATTTCCATTGATAAATTTTTTCCTGAAACCCACGCATTTGATTGTGAGGTTCGACAATTGATTGCACAACCGTTGAATTACCTTCTGCTAAACTTGGACCGTTCCTAATTCGAGAGTTCCATCCGGCCGATGTGTAGCATAGAATACTATACATTATAGGAACGACCTTAATGTATTGATACAATTCTACAATTGTACGATAGTTAGAGAGAAATCTAAAAGGAACTGGCTAGTCTTTGACCGTGAAAAATATCTCGGCACTCCCTGCGAGCCTAATTGCGAGTGAAACGTTTTGTTATACCAACTGTCCGACCAATTTGCTTCGTGGGCTGGGCATGGGTTAACTCACTTAAGCGCTTCGTTGATTGAAGCGTATGAACTTGTTTATTCGTCTGAATTCAAGCCAGAGAAACAAAGGATATATTTAATCCAACGAATCGGAAAAGCTAAATTTCATTCAGCAAAGGGTTTATAGATAGTATAAATACTAGATATACTTTTGCCCTCTGAGACAACACAACGACCCTTCAAAGATCATTTTTTCAAACGGTTTATTTGAAATCGGTGTTTTCAAATGGATATTTTGTATGTTTTGGGTAGGGAAGCTTGGAGTCGCAGTTTTCAATTACAAAAGTCCAGTGAAATATAAGCGCATTGGAACGAAAACCCATTTGTCAGAACAGAGAGACAAAGAGGATTTGTACATTTAGTGGTTTCGTAGGTGGTTAGTTAATTTCAAGCAGCGGGTAAATTCCAAGCAGAGGCGTAGAAATTGGTCCCCGGAGATTTTCCCTTTTTGAGGTTTGCGGCTTTCTCTTTTTTCACTCGAGTTCTTCTTCAGCCACCAAATAATTTTGTACCCTAAACAAGGGCTTGAAAAGTTGAAACATTCTTTAGAGACGAAGTCCACTCTAAGCTAGGAGAAAGTGTCGTAAGTACCTGGTAACATCAGTTTGCCAAACTCACTTTCTGCTTGTCGAACCGAGAAATTCCGAGACGCCCAGACTCATTTCTCAGGGTGCAAAGACATTCCCGAAAATCCTTTAATCACACGCCCGCTTTATTGCTGATAATTAGATAATTTCGCAAAATTGCCATCAACAAGGTTCTCTTTTACCCAGAAGCTAAACTAATATTACTGATTATTTCTTAGGATTTTTTTTTTTTTTTTTCGCAGGCACTTGGTATTTTCTCGTAATTTAGTTAATATCATTTCCTGATCCTCAGATACTAAACTGCAAAAAGTAGTAAAAATAAGAATACCGCAAAGAACGTCTGAAAAAAACATCAATACTTTAGAGACCTACCACAAGTTGCGGAGTCATCAAGGCATCTAAATGATTATACAATTCCCACGATTGATCTTTATCTGCGAATTAAATTAAATGCCAGACAAGCAATCAGGTGCGATATAATTCTTGAATCGCAATTAAAAAAATATCGGCGATGTCAAAGGATGGTGGATTTGTGCTTGGGTTTATAATGCATTGCCGAATGGGTTTATTACCGAAACAAGCTCATTTCCGCAGGCAGCTGTTGAGTGGAATTCTTTGTTTTTCAATGCAAGCCAGAGCAATGAGGCGTCACTACCAATTTTAATTCCATCTCCTTCCCATATAGCATCTGCTTTGCAAGGTGTGAACGTGTCGGGCTTTGAGGTCTGGTTAAGTACCGGCATTAGAAATTTTGACGGGATCGTGACTAGCTCGAGTCGAACCCTAAATACAGGGATTCCATTCAGTGTGTACTGTACATGTATATTTTGATATTGTATATGTATATTCATATGTTGTGTGTATAATTCTGTATTGTGTACGTATAGTCCCATTTAGTATATATAATATATATACATATATAGATACTATGTAGTCAGTATCAGGTAAGTTGCCCATCTTGCCTGCAGCGTTCTACTCAACTCGTTAGGCGTCTTGATTTATGCCTCGTCAACGTTAAAAGACCTTGTCTTGAACCCGATCAAAGACGGTCGTCATTTTTAGATATACATATAAGTTGGAAGAGGCCCTTGGATGTCTAGTCTCATCTATTCATTAATTATGATATTTGTTGTTCCCCGTGGGACATTGTGTGGATCCAACACCAGCGATATTATTTTAATTGAGTTTTTAAGATTATTATCTTGCTTGTCATGAATTATTCTACAAGAGTTGGGTTTGAAATTTTATAAACTTGGATTCATATATATTACATTACTGCACATAAAACCTTAATTACCCAGATGAAAAATAGTTGCAAATGTTAAATTACATCTCTTTTCACGATTCCTCAGTCCAGAAAATACTATTTCAGAAAAGTTTATATTGGTTTCATAAACTAAATTTATACGGTTTTTTATAAACTAAGTTTATACGGTTGCATTGAATATTCCTGTGAAGTCTCAACTATCTCAACTATCAAGACTTTGAGATCACAAGTTTTCAACTTGACGACATTCTGTGACACTTTTGGGATTACGAGATACGTTTCTCAGAGTATAAGTTCAGAATATTTGCTGATTTGCTACTTCTGAAAATTAAATTAAATACGCAGTTATACAGAGTACATGAAGCGAAGGTGACATTATTAAAAATTCGACTATGCAAATGAAACTAGGGATTAACTTTAATCAGAGCTTTAATTACACAATGTGTGTTTATTCAAAGAGCACTTCGGAAGGCACGTCTTTCTGGTATCGAATTCTGATCAAGGCTAACTTATGATTACGCATCGTATAAACAAATACCATGTCATAGCCACACACATACTGTTCTTTAGATGTAGATATGACTTTTTGATATCCGAATTAAGCCAACAGACAAATATAAATGCATACATATAACCAATCATAGAAGAGAAATTTATTGGCTAACCAAGAGCATTACGTTATTTTATTTTACATCTACCAAAGGATTTCGTTCAGCACGGATAGATGGTAAAATTTAGATGGTTGGAGTGTGTTCTCCAATATGGTGTGTTCTCCAATATGGTGTGCTCTCCAACCTTTGATGCTATAAAGTGGAAAGGTGAGAGATAAAAAAGCGAATTTTTTCGACCTGGCAACAGTGATAGTGTGTGGGGAGTTGCAGGTTGTGTAGAAAGTGTAGAGCATACACCTACACCATTGACCGATGATTATCGTGACTCCGGGTGGATCCCTGAGAGTTATGGTCGTAAGGGCGAATAAAGACCGATCGGCGAGATACAATCACGTACCGTGACGAACTTCGATCATGGTTGAGCGGTCGCCTCCTTTGTTTAAAAGCACCCGTTTGCTTGCTCGTGGGATTATCTTTGCTCGAGCGATCAGGCATCTGAAAATCATCTGAAGTAAATGCCGCGGTCACGGGAGAATCCTTTCTCTGTATTAAATCATCTCCGTCTTGTCCCGCATACCCTTTATACATACACTCAACTTGCAGAATTGACTAGACTATGCTTCATTTTATACTATTTTATACCTCGATTTTATACCATTGTACAGTACGTACTTGCATAGCTGCAGTTACTATACAGCATTATAGTCAGATTCGTTCAAAATCGCCTTCACCTCGACGCTCGACTCGACTCTCTTCTGCTTCTTCTTCTTCTTCTTCACTCCATTAGATACCTACCTGTCTGTATAAGGGGTGTCGGGGAATTCGCAATCTCAGAGGCCCACAAGATTACCTTCCGGCTGCACACCTAATCCCAATGCGCCTTTGTACTACCGGGTGCATCCATCTGCCCTTTTATTCTCATCTATACATCTAAAAGAACCTCCTTTCATTCCTACTCATCCAATAACAAATATTTCACTGAGATATATAGACATTAGGAAAGACTCAATTCTCCCCTGTAAAAGAAATCAGAGCACTGGATTTATGCGCTGAAAATAGCACGTAAAAGTGTCCTCATTTGATTTAAAGACCTCCATGCTTGCTTGTCAATTTTTCATCGATCCCATTCTCAAGTACCTATTATATTATTTTAATTAATCATTGCTTTCCAAACAAACTATTTTTCATAGCAAGCGAAATGGACATTGAAAAGTTAAAACGTTTTTGTTTTTATTTTTTTATTCAAATTTGGTTTACAGTCAATTTTATTTTTCGTCATTCGATCCCCAATGCATTGTTCGTTGTTATTTCAAAAAACTCTATTGCATCAAATGAATTTTCCCTCAATGAAAACGTTTTGTGTACTATTACCTTACTATCACTATCACCCAGTTTTATAAATCCATTTTTGTATGCCACCGAGAACAAATATTGACGGAAAAACACATCTATCAATCGTTTGTTTATTGTTCATTTAGCAGAAAATACCATTAGAAATACAATAGTCAATAGTATTTGAGTATTCCCAAACGCGAGCCCAAACGTTAATCTCTCAATTAGGGGAGTTCGATTCGGAAAACATCTATGTATATTGTCAACAGAAGCAAAACCAAATGCGCAATCGCAAATCTCAGTGGGTCGATAACTTGAGTCGAATGATCTTTTCCCAACTGGAATTTCTCACTGCGAATAGCGATATTTCATGGAACATATTCTATCAAGTGGACAAGCTGACATGTTTCATGATTTCCTGGAGGCTCTCGAGTTAGAACAACTAATTATGGAACTCGTGAAGTTCACTTTAACTCGACTCTTCCACTGGTTACGAAATGATTACCTCACATCTGGAGATCTCACTTTTTTCGTCCTGACTGATGAGAAACTAATGAGTCGATAATACCAGTCGTCATTTATATTGTCATCTAGCACCGAAACAAGTTTTGACCGCGTGATTTTAATTTAGATAAGATTTGGAAAAAAGGGAGGATAAAAATATCACCAGTTGTAGCAAAACAGGTAATAGTTTATTTTTATTGCCTCATGGACTCGTAAACTTCAGTACTGTCCAAATAAACTGCCATTTATTCTTGCCGTTACGACCTGCTCTTTGTACAAAGTACAAATGTAAGTCGATCCCAGGAAAAAAATCCAAAGAATAAAATTCAAGTTAAAATAATTCTTTTTTTAAGGGCATATGATACTTTACCATAAGAGCAATGATAAATATTTTT
>JAUEJJ010000021.1:3867159-3877474 GCA_032164275.1 Synergus coniferae | reverse complement strand
TACTAATCTGGTACCTCTTGACACTCTAACACCACCAAACGACTACCAAACGATTCCCACGAGAAATTTTCAAAATTATTAAAAAGTGAGGTGCTACCATGAAGTTAGCACCCCAAATTTGAAAATTCGATAATTTTTTGATTTTGAACCACCAAACACCAAAAGTGGAATACCAAACACCACCAAACGATTCCATACAGAAAAAGTTTGATTTTTTATAGAATCTCTGATAGCTCTGATAGTTGATGTGCCAAGTGCCAACTTCACGGCGGTAATTTTTTGCCGTAGGTGGCCGTAGGAGAAATGAATTTTGTTGCGGTAATTTAAATTCTCCGGGCAAACTTGTTACCATAATCAAAATATCTATGCCGTAATTGAGAGTCAAGTGTATTCTAGTTCCAGAGAGAGCGAGGAATTTGGTGGCATTTTTGAGCGACTCTTTTATTTTTAGTAGCATTTTGAGCGTTGAGTGTATTGGTTTGCATAATAAAAAGATTGTTGCAGTTTTTATAATAATACCACATTATAAAAATGAGATCGGCTCAGAGAAGACCAAAAGGTCTTCAATACGGAATTTACTTATTGGGATTAGAAGCCATAAATTTTGGAGTAGACAAAATTCCCCCAGCGACACTCATGGGAATTATTGGACAGGTCTCTTCATTTCATTTTGTTTTATTTTTTATTTCTTTGATAAAGGTTCATCAATCATTTTTTTTCAGGCCCTCCTTTACATGGGCGTTATAGCAGTTCCTTGGAATGCAGATGAAGTATGCATATCGACCCTGAAAGTCTTCAAATACCGAGACTGGCGATCTTTTGTAGTCTCGAATTTCGAACATGGTTCAGATATGCACCTTTACTACAACATGGTGTCCTTTATCATCAAAGGTCACTACTTGGAACCAATGTACGGTACAACAAATTTCGCACTTCTTCTGGGTCTTTTATCTATAGGATGTAGTGCCATGTATGTCTCCCTGGGATATATCCTTACTCAAATTACCGCAGACTATTCATATTATACTGCCTGTGCGATTGGTTTTTCTGGAGTATTATTTGCTCTGAAAGTAATCGTTGTTTGCGAGGAACACGACAGACTACATAACGTCGGTGGATTCAGAATCCCGAGTAAATTTGCCGTCTGGACCGAATTCATTCTTATTCATTTACTTGTACCGAACACCTCATTCATCGGACATTTTGGAGGAATTCTAGTTGGTTGTTTATACTGTTACACTTTTATTGGAGAATTTATAGACAACAAACTTTATTTTTTAACTGGTAAACCCATCATTCATGAAGAACAGTTTTATAGGAGACGCAGCAACTTTTTCAATTCACGTTTTTGAAATGAAAAATTAGACTTTATAATTCAGAAGAAAATGTGGAATAAAATAAATAACCCGAAAAAAAGTGTGAAATGGAAATCGAATTTTGAGTTAGGTTTTATTGAAAATTTCTTCTGTGATATGCATTTTTAAACTTTGTACTTTATAAACTTAACAGAAGATTAGTTTCGGTAAAGTAAGTTTAAAAATCGTACATGGAAATAACAATAGAAACAATATTTCCTACGATATTTTGCTTTTATGCCGATCGATGTAAGTGAAATAAATTTCACGTCTGCTCTACTTTCAGAAGTTGATTCAACTTATAAAGAGTTACAATTGGCACGTTCGATGTCAAGTTACCAGCTGCAAATGGATCCGCTAAAATCAGAAATAATCGTTCAAGTAATCATTTAAATAACAAACTTCAAGTTACATTTATAAATTCAAACTTACAAAGGGCTTCAAGATCAATTTGTTGTAGCACATCATAAAATACTAAATAGGCCGTAAGTTTCGCTAACTTTTCAGATCCTGCTGGTATACTTCCATTTATTATGTATTGATGTACCAAAGATTCCAATTCTGAAACAAAAAGTTGACGTAAATTTCTATCAATATGAAACCAAGTACCTTTTTGTTACTTCAATTTAGGAATTATACAATATTTATATATTTATAGTTATTTTTGTAAATAAGGGACATGAACATAAATAAATTATTTGTATATAAAAATTAATAGCCTAATTTTAACAACAAATATTTATTATGGTGAACGTAGAGTGGGGGAAACCAAATTTGCCAAAAGTGACAGTGGGGCTAAATTCAGCACATTTTTCGACCACGAGACTTATCTTGATAGCAGCTCTTAAACAGATTTTAAATCCTATTGAAATTAGTTCAATTAATACGTACCATCTTCCCACGAGTCCATAATCATCGCTGTTTTTTGTTTAATTGCTAAAATACTCTCTAAAGTTAAAAGGCGATTAGATGTTTCTGAATGATCATTGCAGAGCACTTTGGAAGCGATGAGTTTAATTTGCCACACTAAATATGAACTTGGCCTTTTTCCTATTTCGTCTACTGTCTTATACAAATTGACCCAAAGCGGCAGAAAACTGACTTTATCTTTAATAACAGACTCGTAAGCGATTATGGCAAATATTTGTAAAAAGTGCCTCTCCGATTCAGACATTTCCTGTAAAATATCTTTCAATTCATTCTCTTTACAGCATTCTTTGTTTTGTCCCAATATCAACGGTTCTCCGATTTCCATTCTGTCACTATTAAAACTCGATTGATCTCTTACAGAATCTGTCCTATCCACGGAATCTCCAATTCGCTTGGAAGTTTTATATTGATTTTTAGAAGAGTAAACGTCTTGTAGAACTTCATCCTGGAATCTCTCCCTCGAGGTTCCATTGAGAAAATATTTCACGATATTCAAAATTGTTTTATCGTTCGAAAAGGAGGTGATGTGCTCTGATTGTGCTCCCCATGCGATCACGTTTTCTGTCGTTAAAGCCCGTGCCATGAGACTTCGAAATCCCTGAAAAAAAGTTCAATGTTAGACCGATGGCACACACTATTGTATAACGCTTTTATGCTTAACGTATAAAGTTCACGACCAATTACTTCTTGCTCACGAATGGAAATGGAGGCCTGTGATTGGTCGAGAATCTTACTCATCGTGTATAATGCATTATGCTAAAGTGTGCCTCACCGGCTTTAGATTAGGAATTTTAGTTATGTTGGGTAAGATTTGAAATACAAGAATTAAAATATCTGATTAAATTACGTGTGGATCTTCTAAGTATGAAAGACATCCGGCTCTCTGTTTTACATCCAAAGGTTCACATCTAGAAAGCATATCTTCCAGTTGTTTCCAATTTGAACCTCTTTCGAAAGTAATTTTCCAGTATCTGTCGTCGTTTAACTGTACTTTTTTCAAATTATCAATCTGAGGTAGTAAGCATGGAGCTTTCATGACAATTTCCTGACCTTCTGACATTTTATCGGTTTGAAATGTCAAACTCACAGAGGCGTAACAATATTGAGTATTATCTATATCTCGGGGAAGAAGCAATCTTGGTTCGGCTGCCAAAACGTATAAATGCCTCAAAGCTTGAAGATGGTACCTGTAAATAAAAAAGAGTTAAATTTATAATTTAAAAATAATTAATGTCAATTAAAGTACTTTACGGACTTAAACAAATCATGGAATAAAGTTACCTTACCTGTTATCATTACTGTGAGTAGGGAATTTAGGGAACAGGGATATTATTAAGACTGCAATTGCACTCGGACTATTTGAAAGTGTGTATCTTCCACCTCCAAGGAATAAAAATCCTAAAGCCATGTGTGTTGCTAAATGGGAGCCGTAGGTAACGACGCTATTCGTTGGACCCACTCGTGTTCTAATATGTCTACATATCCTCATAATCTATTTGAATAATAAATAATGCAAAATATTAGTTAATTTAGTCACCTTTAATTTATAATTTTTAAACTTATCCAAATTATAGACTTGAATTTACTTCTAAATTTCCAGTTCCTGCCATAACTACCGCAGCTGCCAGAATCACCACGTTCAAACAAGTTTCAATGGTCGATTTTCCTGCCAATTCTGCAATAGATTTATGCGAAAGGGAAACAAACATTTCTGCAAAACTATGAAGTGTCTTAAACGCATTTTCGTTCGCAGTGCCTGCATATTTCAATCCCAAAGCCATACAAGCACCGGCGATAATGTTGCAATAGGCCTGACTAAAAGTAAATAGTAAATGTGAATAAATATTATTAGGAAAGATGAACATGAAATAGCTTGATATCATAACTCAACTTACTTCATGGTTTCTAAATCAACAGACTCATTAATCTCAGGCGAAGGTTTCATTAATTTGTACTTGGAAACAATCTCAGGAACGTGACTTGAAATCCAGGCTTTGGTCGGTTCTATCTCGCACCAAAGAATTAAAGATCTCGATAAAATCCTGAGCATTAGTAAATCGGGTCTCACAAAGTCTAATAAGTATTGCGTATCTGGGGCACGCATCCATTCGGCAACGGCCCGATTTCCAGAGTTGAAATACATCAGGCCTAAAGCGATAGTAGCTCCAGGACTCGTTACGTCGATATTTATTGAATCACCTTCACGTATTTGATAACTAAAAAGATAGTTCAAATTAATATTTTATTAACTTTTTATACAATGAGTATTCAACAATAATTTAAAATTTATTTTCAAAATTATTTCCCACCTAGGTGACTTGTATTTGTCCTTTTGAGCACCAAGGAAAGGTCTCACGTTTCCTCCAACCATATAATAATGTAGAGTATCAGGAATGTTCCCTATATCACATCCGCCTCCGCATTCAAGAACTACTAATCCTAAAGCTAGGCCTGCAGCAAGTGAATAAGATTCTCTGTCGACACAGTTTTTCATTTCTGGACCTGGTGGTCTCCCTGGAAATTCATTTTGCGTCAGAATGCTTTATAAACTTGAAATTTGAAATTAAAGAAAAAGTACTAACCAATTTCCGACAATAGAGCATGAGCAATATGCCTGTGAGCAGTTCCCTGGTAAACGAGACCTACACCCATTAAAGCAGCGACCTGTACATTTTGCTGAACACTTAGTTCAATGCTAGTAGGTGGTAGCAATGTCTCAACATGAAGAGACAACAATTTAGTCATGGAAACATCCATTGTTGCCCGGTGGGTTGCAGAAAGTCCCAGAAGAAGACCAACGCTAGTCGCTTCATGACATTCCACCAAATATTCATACATACTGAAGGGAGCGAGATTTTTCAAATGTCCATTTAAGCCCAAAGCCATCAGAAATCCAGAATGCTCAACGCCAAATTCTCCCTGCTGTTGTTTATTATAAACAATCCAGGTTGAATCAATATTTGAAGAATCAGGATGAATGCGAAGACCTGCTGCGACTCCATTGTGAAAAAGAGGCCAAAGATTCATATTTGGAGGAACTTCGATATGACCTAATTCAACTGTTGTCCCTCGTGGCGGAGCTTTTCCTGTAAAAAAAAGTGTATAACGGATAAATTTCTAATTATAGACAGACTAAATATAATAACATAGGAAAATCAAATAATGAAACTCCACCTGTAAGACATAATCTTGGTATTGGAAGTTGTTCAGTAATGATAGGAGTTGCAGTTCTGAGAGTAAACATTCCTCTGGCAATTGGCAATGCCATCGTCCTAGTGCAAAGCGCAAGGAGATGTTTTTCTTGTTCTTCAATGAAGTCGTGATCACTCACATCCGGTCTTTGCACAACAGTAATTTTTACAGGCTTTGAAGAATTGAGTAACTTTCTCAACTCCGCTACTCTGTGATCCTTGTTAAACCTCAATTTCAGAATCTAGGAAAAATTGTATAATGAGTAATCCTAAATCTTTTCAATATTTCAATATATAAAATAATCTCTTTTCTTAAAGAAGACTTACAGTATCGTCGAATTCCATACCATCATCCTGTTCAAGATCATCGTCCTTTAAAGGATAATTTTTTCCACTTTCCAGATGATCATTTTGCTTCAAAGGCATTGAGTGTTTTTCCAAAGCAGCTAAATCCTGGCGATCAACTAATTCGTAGATGTCAGCTGGCCAATTCGAAAGAGGTTCCTCCCTACATCTGTGCATCACGTCCTTTAATATCATAGCAACTGCTGGCGGTAGGGTTTCCAAATCCTTCTTATTCATACCTATAAAAAAATATGAGTTATAAATTTAAAATAAAAAGTGACGATGAAATATAAATGGAAATTACCCATTTCGTGGTAAAGCAGGACAATCCTCTCTGCGAGGGGTTGCTCAACTTTCCTCGGAACATCCTTAATAAAAGCTCCAGGATCTTGAAGATCAACTCGACTTCCAGCCGGGACAATTAATTTAACAAATTTTTCCATATCCAAATTCTCAACTCTACCTTCATTTGCAATCAAAGCAAACAACTGCACAATATTCTTTGTCTTCGTATTAACTTGATTGAGAAACGGAAAAGATGGAACATCCTTGAAATTCAGCAAATTATTCAAGGTCTCGAAAATACTCGCCGGTTTCAGTGACATGTAATTCGGCGGTGTAATCTTTTGCAAATCCACTTTGGAAACTTGCGATGTACCGTTTCTCTGGCACTCTTTTGGGAAATCAAGGAAATAATGATGTGAGTAAAGATCGAATTTCAAATCGACACTCATCTGATAGAGAAGTTGGGACAACCAAGGCAAACTTTCTGTCATGAGGCAATTTAATTTGAGTTCTTCGTAAAGTAAATGAAGAGAAAAGAGTACGAGGGGAAGATAAGGAAAAAGGGTGGCTTGAGAATTAATTTTTCCGACATTACTTGTGCACTCTATGAAGGAATTTTGTATCTTGTATCTAGTAAACTTCGTTAGGCCAAGAACATTAAAAGCGAATGATTGAGTGTCTTCGTAAACGGCTGTATCGAGAAGGTGAGCCCAATCTTCTAAAGAACCACTGTCGTTCGTTTTTTGCTTTTTGCTCATAATGCTTGAACTGTTTAGTTCTGCGAGGTAATTTGCTTCATTTTCTTGAATAAGGGGTAATTTATCAACTTCGTAACCAAGCAGAGAAAATAGAATTATAAGAAAGAGATGCCATTCTTGTTTTGGAGAAAAATTCTGAGGACCTGGCGCATTTCGAGCTCCGTACCATTTTACAAGTAGCTGCATTGCAAGGTCACGTTGCAAAACGCTCTTCAGAGTTTGTAAACATCTGGTAACTGCAAAGATAATATTTTTTATTATTTATTGACGGTACATATATTGCAATAATCATACAAAATAATTCACGTACCTAACGGAGAGGTGCTCGATAATGGAAGAGTAATTCGGAAGTATTTTTGATTTCCATATTCCAGGGTCAATTTATTTCCTAGAGAATCTTTCAAGGCGACGAGATTATCGTCAATGAAAGAGGTTTCTAACAAATTCGAAGGTTGGCCACAAATTCCTACAGGACTTAATAAATGGAGCCCTTCTTCGAATTTGATTTCATGAGAAGAGGCACAACTCGGTGATAGAAGAGAACTTCTTCTCGGAAAGGGGGACGCCGATCTTCGACAGGCATTCGAGATGAATTGATTGAAACCTGTCAGTGATGATAAAATACTGGGGATGTGTACTTTTCCAACGCAAGTCACTCCGGAGTATAATGTTATTCCATTGGACATATCCATTATTGCTATCATGTTGAGTTTCTGGAAGGCAAATTGTAAATTGTATGTAAATTGTAAAACTTAAGTTTCGAAATTAAAATATAATTTGTGAAAATTTTAATAAAACAGACTAACTTGTAAATGAAGAGCATCTTTAGCAATGATACTGGTCACCATTCCAAAAATGATCTGTTGTTGTTTATTTGCTTTTTCAAGGCGCACCAAGAACAGTTGGGATCGGTTTGGAACCAAGTATCCTAAGTAACTTTGTCCGACTAGATCTGAAGTTAAAAATACTTTCGAACTCCGATCCGCAATCACATCCCTGAAAAAATAATGATAAATAATAAGTATCGTTACACTACTAAACTGTATTTTAATAAGCAATCAAAACGTGGTTTAGTAATCCTACTTTGCAACGCCAGTACTTTCAGTCCAAACGTGATCGAGACAAATTTCAGGATAAACAGGTTTGCTCGGAGTTGTTCCTATATCCTGAAACTGCATACTATTGTAACTTCCACAAGGACTGTTTTGAGAATGCCCTAAAATGTTTCCAAACATTGTTTGATGAAGTCTAGCTTGATGCGTAGTTGTTCCCGTTGGAACACCAGGCAGAGGGGAAAAAGCTGAATGTGTGGGAGATTGACAGCGAGATATTGTAGCCATTGGACTTTGAGATCGAGAATGTGGATGAATCTGTTGCTGCTGAGGCGATTGTCCACTTCCTGATGTTGTGGTGTAGGAAGTTGCTCGAGAACCAAAGGGGCTGTTGGTTATTCCCACTCCTATGGCAGTTAGGGGTGGATTCGGCATTCCTGAATTAGTAAAATATATTTAAAAAATAAATAAATAAACCGTTAATATGTATCAACCTTCAGCCATTTAAAGTGAAAATTTTAAAAATAGAAAGTATACAATCACTAGAACTTACCAAACAGACTTAAAGCTTTGTTGGCAATACTTTTGTTCAAGGAGACATTACTTCCGATATTTTTTGGAGAACTCGTAGAGTAATTAAATAAACTTGGAGTCGTATCGTTGCTTCCACAAACGATCTGGCATTCTTCTGCGGTTGCCTTTCGTATTTTGTAAACAGAGTGTAATCCCGTTTTTGAATCGTAAAGCACGGCTAGAGAAGGCTCAGAATTCGTGAACACAATCTTCTGACTAGGATCGCACATGTAGGACACGTTTCCTGAAATTATTAACAAAACAGTTCAATTTTTCAGAAATAGAATATTTATTTAATCATCATATTTTAAATTAATGGAAGGTTTACCATGTTTTATAAGTAGAGGGCAAATTTCATCTAAAGGATGCATTAAAGAAAATGCAACTGGTAAATGGCCCTCGGAATGTGAAAGAGCCCTGCTGACTTCCAAAGACGTACACCTACATTAAAAACAGTACGTTTTTGTAATTGTGGATTTATATTCAATAAACTTGTGAAGAAAGTTAAATAAGGAATATTAAAAAAAATAATTTTTACCTAGAGGACGGCATCGAAACTTCAGACTTTTCGAGTAATAAACCAAATTTCGTTGGCCATACAGCAGAAACCTAAAAACATGAATAAATCAAAATTACAAAGGCATTAATACAAATTTTGTTTATCTAGCTACATACTTGATTGCTATTGAATTTATCTTTCGAGGAGTATTAGTATTCTTAATACCTGAAATTGTAAACTAGAAACGTAGTCTTCACCAGTTTCAGTGAAAACTTTGAGAGTGTAGGTGTCAAGGAGACAAATACTATCGATTCTTTTTCCTGGTACATCTTCATCGTTAAAATCTTTACTTTTAGACAACTGTTCGAGAGTATAAGTTCGAAACGAACACCAGAGTGCATGTTTTATATCGTGTTCACAAGTGTAGGATTTTTGGAGTACTCTTGTAGATTGGCTTCCTTTTGAATGAATAGCTACCTTTCCTGAACAATAAAGTTCCTCTTCGCCATTCATGCCATTATCGCGCACTATCCAAAACTCTTTCTGTAAAAAAAATAATTAAAGAGATATTAGAAAATAGAATATACTTCTAAAGTTAAGAGAAACTTAATCATAATATTAAAGAGTACCAATTCCGTACATCATGATCACAAATCGGTACGAATTTTAACAGAAGAGAAAACATACTTACAAGTGGTTTTTCAGAGATATTAACTTCGCTGAATTTCTGCAAAAGGACGCTGTCCCCCAGAACAACCTGACTATTCGTTACAGGTTGACTGATCAAAGATCCAGGGTGTCTTGAAACCGTCTGACGACCGCCTGGTGCAAATTCCTTTAGACAAAAAATATTTTTGTATAAATTACTTAACTACTTCAGACTACACAATCTATTAAAATCGAAAAAATTATTACGGAAATACACAGTTTTCCTTCCTTAGAAAAAGGAATTCCTTAAATTAGTCGGAATAAAAAGTGAGGTTAGCTAACAAACTCACCAGCGGATCAGAGGCGGCAATCATTTTCTCCCTGGTTTCATCCAGATTTGCTGAATTAATTTAATTTTTGGGGTATCAAATGACTCGTTAAATCTTTTTTTCAGCTAGATTTCTGATAAACATCAGAAATCGAGGGCAAATTCTGTAAGTTTAATATAACAAATTGCTGTGTACGCCGCCATTTTTAATGTTTTTGTTGTCATATGTGATGTATGTACACTCAACTCTCTCAAATCTTAACTAATTTGTGCATGAGACTCTCAATATCTTAACAAAATTCCTCTCTGAATTCTAAACTATGACCCAACCTAAACTGACGTATGTACATG
>JAUEJJ010000021.1:3783086-3801077 GCA_032164275.1 Synergus coniferae | reverse complement strand
TACTATATGCTGGTTTATGTATTTACTTTTAAAGTTCTACTTTTTTTTACTGTTTATTGTTCAAAAGAGAAAATTAAACATAACCTGATTAACATTTACTAGAAATATTAAAAATTTATTATATATATTTAATAAAAAACTTCATAACTTCACGCAAGACACCAAAGCCCAAAACCACACACTGCCACACACAATCACGTAAATGTGCACGTGCATCTAGGGAATATCTTTGGGCACCAAACCAAACTCCAAAAGTTCCAAAAATCTAGTGTAAAAATTTCATGATGAAACCTGATGCCCCTGAATCCTGATACAGATGAAACCAAATGAAACTAATGAAATGAAACCGTGAAACTTTAGTTAAATGAAAAGTTTCGTGAAACATTGCAATGTTTCAAATATGGCAGCGAGAAAATTCAATGGATTCAAAAAATTTCATTGCATTATTGCATATATATTTATGTAACTCTGGTACATATATAAATACATATGTACAATATGTATTTATATTTTTAAGCTCATTTTCTCTTGGTATGATAATTTTATAGAAAATTTTTAATTTATAAAAATTTAATTCATAATGTTATAAACTATTATCCTAATTCCTATTACTTTCTTATTTCGAAGGAGCATGAAAAGATATCAAGGTTGCTCAGAGGGGAAATGATTCTAATGATCGAGATCTGATTAAAAAACACCGTCATTGAAAATTTAATTTATTTAATACCTACTTTAAAATTTGTATATTTTGTATGTATATATTTCACAAAAAAACAAACAAACTGTTTTATAAAATAATTATTGTTTAATTCACACAATTAGACACCATATATAAATTACATTTCTTACATTCCAGCTCGCATTCCAGTAATCGAGAAACATCAAAGTAGTTTGATGAAATTGCAATCTGTAGTTCGACTCTGAATTCAGTATCTTTAGTTAACAAAAAAAAAAGAGAATATTAAAATAATCGCTGTAATAGGTTGTTTGTTAATACAAAAAAAAAATGAAAAGTAGTTTTGATTTTGTTGAGATCAATAATTGTATTCTGTTACATAAAATAATTATATTTCCCACTTTCTAAATACTATAAACAGATGCCGGTTCAATATCTGTTTTGAATTTTCTCAATTCTTCCTTTAATGTCTTCCATAATATGTGTCAGTCCTTCCAATTCTTGTTCCAAACAATGTATCCTTTCGAGTACGATATTTAAAATTTTTTGAAGATCTTCTTCTGTGTCGACGTCATCATCCGAAAGTTTTACTTTTTTGGATGAAGGAGGTTCAACATTCTTTGAGGGCATTGGGCTAATTTCAGCAGGATTGCTGGATTTTTTCGAAACCTCATCTTCAGGCGCGAGTCGTTTTCGTGTTGCATAGCGTCTTTTTTTGTCTTCATCTTCCCGAGGTTTTTCAATGATAATGGGAGCGCCTAAAAGTCGGGACGGTATTGCTGAAAAATAATAAAATTATTTAATAATACGCAACACTGTCAAAATAAAACATTAAAAATATTTGTTGAATAAAGTCAAGGGATGGAATTTTGAGGACAGCACTTTGATTCAATATCTCTAATTTCTCTCATATCATAATAATACAGTTAGTTAATAAAATGGAATCTTCACATACAATTTATTAAATAAAAGAAATAAATTTGTAAATTATTGCTCTAATTTTTTACCATTGGGTTTTAGTCTTCTCTTCACTGGAACTTCTACTTTGCCTCTGAAAATAGATACAAAATCATCGTTTGTAAAGTGCTCCGAACATATGTAAGCATTTTCATAATTATACGGAGTCTTTCTATAACATTTGCTTATCCAAATTGTTTTATAATGTTCGTCCTTTGGAAACATATGATAGGAAATGTTCTTCTTAGTTTCGATGTTAATTGTTCGAAAAGATGCATTTCTACAACTAGGAATGGCGCACTGGACCCCCATTCTGTAAATAGATTTTTATTTGGTATTAAAAAATTAATTCACAAAATCTAAGTAGGTTTCGAAAGAAATAATTCAAGTGGATAAAAACAATGAAAAGTGATTTTCATTGTATGTATTATATGTTTGGATGCGACTACACGTCCGGCTAGACGGACGTTTTTGACCAAACTAATTCATCCGGCTACACTACACTGCCAGTATCCGGGCGAATTTATTCAAAATAAATCGTCCGGCTACAGAAAAATGCCAGTATCCGGATGAATTTCTCCAAGATAATTTGTCCGGCTACAGCAGAGAGTACCAGTATCCGGACGAATTTCTCCAAGATAATTCGTCCGGCTATAGCAGAATTTGATACATTGACTTTCATAAAAAAAAAAAAACCCATATAAACCATGGCTTTCGGCATTCTAAAGGGAAATCATGGTAGAAGGAAATGATGAATGGAAATGGAAAAGGCAAATGCTAAACGAAAATCATGGTAAAGGGGCAAGATATGGTAAAGTAAAATGGTAAACGGAAACCATGGTGAAAAGGGGGAAGATATAGTAAAGTAAAATGGTAAAGGTGAAATGGTAAACAGAAATAATGGTGAAGAGGGGAGATACGGTAGAGTAAAATGGTAAAGGCAAATTATGGTAAAGGGAAAGGGGGAAAGGGTAAACAGAAATCATGGTAAAGGCAAATCATGGTAAAGCGTTGAGATATGGTAGAGAAATCATGGTGAAGGAGGGAGATATGGTAAAGTAAAATGGTAAACGGAAATCATGGTGAAGGGGGACATATTATCTTGGAGAAATTCATCCGGATACTGGCAGTGTAATGACTGTAATGTAGCCGGATGAATTAGTTTGGTCAAAAACGTCCGTCTAGCCGGACGTTTAGACACTTCGTATATGTTTACAGTGAAATTCTTTTCGTCAGTTGGTTCATTTAAATACTTTAAACGGCATAATTTCTAGTTAAAAATTGTTAAGGATATAATTTAAAGAATCTCGATAAGTAACGTAAAAAAGTAAAAGGACATTAACTAAATTACTTAAATAACAGGAATGAAAGATACAAAATAATATGGAGTACATTTTGAGGTTATAATGTAAACGAATAATAGAGATTAAATAAAACTACTTACATTTGGCTTGGGAATGATGAAAACGATAATTTGTAGACTTTTTATTAGTGCGTTAACCCAATTACTAAACTAGACGTTTCTACAACTGTGATTTAACAGAAATAACACAAAAACTCGATAAACAGTAAACATTTAACATCTGCATATTCGCCTCATTTACATCAACCAAAGATAGCATCAACTTAACACTCTTAACAGTTCCCTAGAAGTTTCCAACTACATATTGCGTGATGCGTCTTCCCAACCAATCGGTAAGGAATCTACTGTACCGACTGTGTTATGTATGTACAGATCTCTGGTATGTAGTGTATGTAGGTACCTGCAACTGTAGGTACATGTTTTCTCAAGAAATATTGATTAAGGGTGTTGGGTCCACTAACAAAATAGATCATGCTTGGATTCAACTTCTGATCCCAAAATTTGAATTTTTCATTTTACTCAACAAATATTATAATTAGATATTTCTTGGCTCTTTAGTGCTACTCAATCTTTAAAAAGAAATATGCATACAGAACGAAAAATATATAATTTTAATACTTTTTTTTCTAAAATGAAAAGATGGAATTTTGAAGTTAGATAACGAACTCTTATCTACATACTAGCTAAACCGTATTTTCTCTTTCTTTTTCAAGTGAGAAAAAAAAGTTTGTAAAATAGGAATCGGACAATACATGGCCTTAATAAACGGCAAAAGTGGACCAACAAACACCAACAAATGACGAACCAGACGAACAAACGATTACTGAAAGAATTTTTCGAAAATTTGGAAAGGTGGGGTGCAATCGTGAAGTTAGTACCCAAAATTTGATCGCATCGGTTTTTAAATCTTCAAACCACCCTTGCAATTTTCCTTCGCTCCCTAAAGATGGCAGGATCATTCGAAAGCTCAAAGCTCAGTGCAAGTGCACTGGTTGTTGATCGGTCGTCACCCTCAACCCCTTAGAAGTATATTCTGTACATTACATACGCCCCCGTCATGCGCTCAGTTCAGTTCTAATGGCGCAGCCGCGAGAGTAGGTCTTACTCAGACCGTAAAATCACAGTTTTTACCTTTAAAGTGCCACAAAGTTGTTAAAATTTGCTCTCCCCATTATCTTCACTTCTTCAAAGCCCACTTCCTCTTTTAAACTCACTTCAAACTCTAAAAAATCATCTTTAAAAACCCTTCAAAATAAACCTATCGAACAAAATCCGTTGCGGCCATATTGACTTCAATTTAGAGTATTCAACACCAGATGTCGCTGCAGTCGACTCAGCCACCCTGCTTCGTTTTCGCCCGCGTATCCGATCTGTCTACGGGATGTTCGCGATTTTCAATCTGCCGTGTTTCGTGCGTGAGTCGTAACGTGCAGTAGTGACAGGATTACGCGTGTGAATCGATCGTGTGAAAGGAAACCGTAATTCGTCGGAAAAGCGAGGAAACAAGTGCTACCCGTCAAGAGGGTGAACGGAGGGAGCCTTGTTGTGTTCCAAAGGCGGATCCTGAGTGTTCATTTCTTCTATAAAAAGTAAGCCTGCAAATGCAAAAGAAACTTTCTCAAACATCGTATTGTGCTTTTGATGTTGGGGCGGAAAAACAGTGAATTGTGAGTCCAGAGAGAAGAGGGAAAGTCGAACGCTCGGGAGAGGAAGTCGGGAGGGTCGTCCACCATTTTGGGTGCGCGAGGTTATTCAGCAAGACGGAAACGGACTTTTCTACTGGCAGTGCGAGTCCCTTTGGGTTGGAAAATGAGGCCTTCGAAATAGTAGATTAATATTAGAGGCAAAGTTGGAGAAATGGAACTTTAGAAAGATGAATTTGGGACTCGTTGCCACGGAGGAAACTAGGCTAATGGCGGAGGCTGTTTTCCACCCCGTAACCTCGATTACGAATTCGCAGTCAGCTGGTTCTGCTTCCAGGTCGGTGTGAACTGAAAACCGGAAAGTGTGGATTTAAGCTGGGAAGGGTAGAAAATTCCAAGCCAATGATTCGATTTTTCCCGAAAGAAAAATTATAAAATGGATTTTTAGATACATTGGTGTTCTTAACATGAAATGTTAACTTTGTTTCGAGCATTTCAACTCTGATTTTTGCAAGCTTTTTTTTTCTGGAAGAGTTGTAATTAATTTTTGGATTTTATGGTTTATTTAAGAGCGTAATGTCGGATGTGTTCTTGAGTAGAAATTGGATGAAAAACGAGATGTTCGGTCGGATGAAACGAGGTCAGGTGGAGGCGGAAAAGCTGGACTGAAAAACGATTTGAATCCAGAGAGATGGATTTTCGTTGAAGTTTCAAGAAGACCGGAAGTATTTAGCATAAGTACGCTTTTCCGGTCGGTTTTTCAAGCGTGGTTTCGTGTTTTGTGTGGAGAAGAGATTCAACATTTCTTCTTGTGGGATTCTGGTGTGTTAAATACAAAGTTTGGGTAGTAACAAACATCCAAGGAATCACCAAGAGTGAAAATGGGACAAAATATTTCAAATCGTAAGAAATGCAAGTAGATTTATGTTAATCGGAAAAATAAACGATCTTCCTACAATGCATTTTTGTAATTTTTATGAGTGAACACGAGTGTTGGAAAGTGTTTCCAGTGTTTTATTTTTGTTCATCTTGAAGGATTAGCCGATTGGGTCTACTTTGTTCTTTAAGAAGTGAGTATTAAAAAGTTTACTGGGTAAATTAGGTCTAGTTGACAGAAATTAGGAAATGAAAGAAATGACTGAGTGTTATTTATAAGAACTAAAAACGAATCGATAATGATAGGTTCTACAATTTTAATAGAAATAACATATAAATAATATAAATAGAATTTATTCATATTTTATATGATATAAAAAAAATTAAGTAAAATATAAATAAAATTTGTGAAACAATTCTCAAGAATACAAACTATAATAGAAGAGATATATGCCCAGGCATATAAACACTCGATCATTACGACATTGACAACTCACAAAAACGAATGAGAACCCCCATTTCTTCGACCCTGGAAAATATTCAAGATAAAAAATATTGCTCCACTTAAAATGCAATTAGATCCTTTGCAAAATTCTAGGGCCCTAAAATGCTCCTTCGTCGAACGTAACAAGATTTCAATTTCACGAATAAATATAATTTTTCTGGATAGTTAAAACAAGAAATTTCGGTGAAGAAGGATAAAAAAATGAAAAAATATTTTTAGCTCTTTCTTCTCATTTTGCTTTCCCTGGTTAGTTAGTTCGTTTCTCTTTTTCGATACGACCTTTGCAGCGTGTAATACGACGTAAACTTACATTGAAACTTTAATGTGAAATCATCGAACATGAAAAGCTGGCAAAGATCCAATGGACGTTGCCGACGGTCCACGTCTTTTCCGGTATACACTTACAACCTTACACAAATCTTTGAAAGTGTAGAAACGAAGTTATTGGAAATGTAAATTTAGACTTGCGACATATAAAGACCTAAAGTGAATTTATAACGTTGATTTAAAAAGTTTCACTCAAAACTTTCTAATCTGAAAGAATTTAGTCGATTTTCTGAAAAAAAATCTGAGATTGAATTCAAAATCAAAGAACAAGTAAAGAAACCATTTTTTAAAATTATCATTTATTAATTTATAACTTAAATATTGAATTTTCCAAGAAGTTCTTTTCCTTCTTTCTATGTCTGACGATAATCGACCTTTTCTACTGGACAGGAGTTCTTCACTCTTATCGCTCGAATGTAAATCAGCTTGTTTTGTATATCGATCTTTATGTTTTGTTCTAAGACCAAAAGTACTTAGTCTTATCACACAACCACTAACTCCGACATTATCTGCTTTGGAATTTATTTTTGGTTCGTGCAGCTAATTTTATATAACATAGAATTAGTTTCGTTTGTATAAGATTTGAGATTAGAGGCTTTTAGGAAAACAAATTTTCTCTCTAGACAAATTTGTGATTAAAGTGGTGGTTATCTCAGCGCATCTTACACTTATAGAGTAATTGGTCAATAGTTTTATTATTTCTTAATATTTTCAATAAAACTATTGTCTAATTTTTATTTTCTATTTTAGAAAGACTTCAAATATTCTAGAAAGAGCGCAGTATTATTTTCAACGATTTTCACTATCTTCTGGTCTTTGAAATTGGAGTAATTAGAGTAACTAATTTTATCCAAATATCAATAATTTGGGTAATTCGAGGGATGAATTAAATACATTTTTCAGAAAATTGACAAAATTTCGGAGAAATGAAAACATTTTTTTTACAATAACTAGACTTTTTTTAATGAGTCAATATTTGTGACAGAAATAAGAATTGTAATAGTGATTGCAAGAAGATAGATGGCTTTAATGGTAGCATCAATATCTGTCACTTTGTTGCGGCATCTTGGCATCTTCTGGATCGCCTCTATTATCCCATATCTTAGCTAGAAACTTCGCTTTGCACACCTTACAATCCGTCCCTCCCATTGCAGGCATAAGGCCATGAATCATGTGCTCTCGCATAAAATTGAATACTATGCACTCGATATAAATCAGAACGACCGCTGCGACGCGTTATTTTTCGATAGTTCCACGGAAATCTATCTGTTTTTCCCCTACTTTTTGTAACAAAATGTGAAATCGAGATAAATGAACAAATTCTCAAAAAGGCATCTCTGCAAATTCTTTGAAAATAATATTTCGATAGAAACAAGAATTGAAAACTATTAATAAAAAAATATTTATAAGTTTATTTTAATCTTTACTTTAATTTTTTCAAAAGAAGTATTGTTTTATTGCATGGTACATTATATGCAGTTATGATTATAATCGCGAGAACATTATTATGCTTGACATTTAAATGGGAATGGCCTTTTCTGCGAACTGATTTCATTTTATCAGTATGGATTAATCTCGTAATGAGAAACACATCTACATCATAATTTAATGTCGTCTGACTTGTTTATCACTAATTTGAAATTGTTAACTTTTTAAGGAAAAATTAAACATTTCCGCTTCAAGTTTTTTGCTACAGCCCTTCGACTCTTGGACTTTGTCCAACCTGGTTTGCTCTATTTCAAAATTTTCTTTCCACTTTCCTTTTGCAAGTACCCTGTTTGCTTAACAAAGATTAGTTGTCTACTTTTCTTGTTTCGAGCTTCTTAGTTCACTTCCTGTTGTCTTTCCACGTTGAGTATAAGTAACGCTCGTAGAGCTCTACTTCCTTCTGTAATTGTGATTGCGATAGAGCTCACTACCGCTTTCTCGCGTCGACTCGGATTAAGAACAAACTTGGAAATGAAATGATTTTCATACTGTTATCGTCCCTGGAAATAACCGCCAGGTTGCTTTTCTTTTCAACTGCAATAAGCATTATCCCAAATGAAATGAGTTTTTTTGCAAGCATTTCTATGTCAAAAGTAGTTCCAACAGAAAGTAAATGAGGCTTAGAAAGATAAAAATAAACTAGAGGTCGTTTCATTCATAATTAGGGATATCCACCCTTCTAGAAATAATACTTAAATTGAAATAGTAAAGTACATGAGTTCAGGTACATTCTTTGAGCAACAAACTTTGTCCCTAGAATTATGATTCTATTTGGCCGGAAGTAGGATGTTTATGACCGTCGGACGGCCCTCTTTCTATGCTAGTTCCATTGGATTTCTTCCGGAGCACTAAAGTTAATAGTTGAAAAATGCTAGAAGCAACCTGTTATTTTAGAAAGGTAAATATCAGGGGAGTTGAAAAAACAAAGGAAAGAGAGAGAGAGGAAGAGAGAGAGAAATTTTATGTTACAAAGTCTGAGTTATACTGCTAATTGTAAGATCCATGAATAAGATGATTTCAAAAGCTAAAAAACAAGCTAGAAGGATTTTACATTTGATGTTTACTTTGAAGATTACGTCTGCTTCAAAACAAAACTCTGCATCACAACTCCTGGTGTATGCGTAGCCCGGCTTATGTGATTCTGCGTTCACGATTCCAGCGAATCAATAACAACCGAGAGCGTAACAATACAGAACCCACAGTTATGGCTCTGAGGTCGCATTTCCAATTTATGCAAACCTTCCCTCGTATTGCTTTCGTTTTCGTGTCCATTCGTATATTTGCAGAATTTCTTTCTTTCTCTTTTACGAGAACCTTGTTTCAGTAATGATTTCCTTCTGTATTAATTCCTGGATCGAAAAATACTGTTGCTTAGCACCAAATCTATATATGTACTACATTGATCAAAAAGTTCCCGGAATCCACTCACAAAATTAAAAATACAAGTTCATTCTTCAAAATTGATGTTTTCCCCTTTGAAGTAATCCCTATCGATTGCAATACACTTATGCCAGCGTTTGATCCAGTTCTCAAAGCATTTGTCATTTGTGGTACAGTCGATATTCGTTATGTCCATTAGAGACGTCTTCAACGTCTTTAATTTTTATATTATCTCCTCTCGGCTGCTAAAATGCGTTCCCTGTAATGATTTTTAAGTCAATCAAACAGGAAAAAGTCACAGGGTGCTAAATCAGGTGAACTTGGTGACTGTGGAATGATATTCGTTGATGTGCGTTGACAAAGTGCAAAATCCACGAAGTATTTGCCTAGAGATCCTTTCTTTTTAGGCGAATTGCCGAAACACTTTTCCAATATTTTCAAGGCCCTTGCACCATTAAATCCGTTTTTAACGTAAAATTTAATACACACTTGTTGTCGCAAATTTCACTCCATTGAAAAAATTGAAACATCCACAAAAAACAAAAGTACTCAACACTGCGTTACTTTTACAAATGTCAAGCTATTTGAAATTTGGAGAAATTTCCGAAATTTGGAGGGAATATTGCTGACAGGTTGGTAACCCACAAAAAAAAAAAGAAAGTCAAATTGGGTGACTAAGATCACCACACGGTGGTGATTCTGGGAACTTTTTGATCAAGATAAAAATTGTACTTTATTGTTGGACAGTTGAAAAGGAGTACAGTTGAAAAAATGTGATGTTTAAAGGACTTGCTCGAGCTTTATGCATTAATAGCTTAAGAGTCCACTTTTTTTCTGCAAACGAAAAAAAATTCTCAGTGAAGTCCTCGAGTAGAGCAAATTGCAGCCTGGCGACAATTTCTTAATGTTAAAGAACAACTGGCTAGTTGATGAGAGCAAGAGAGATGGTGAACTTTACAAGTGGAACCGTTCTCTCTTCTGTAATCCACAACGCGAGGTCAAGCCGCAACGATCGTCCAAGGAGCCACTTGGCTCACAGAATTTGCGCCCTGGGTATGCTGCAAACGAGCCTTAAACCCGCGTCCACCCCTATTTACACGAAAACTTTGCCAAAATTAACGCTCATGTAACGGCGCTGGGCAGGATTGCAGCTGCCCACACAGGAGGGCAAATATTTGACCTGAAAATCTGCGGAAACACCTGTGGTCGTTATTACAAATATCGTCACGTTGTACAATCAACTTTGCCTCTTGCCTCTTCAATTTATTTTCTCCTTCGGCTTTGTTTTATTCGAAACCGAACTACAGAGTGGTTCCAGCTTTTGCCCAATCAAGCCTGCACGGAAAAAATTGTTATGGTTGAGACAACCACAGAAATAGTAAATTATACAACAGTATATGTACATAGTAAAATATACAACAAATTCAGATTAATTAAAGTTATGCAACAATTAAAAGGGAGGGGGGGTGTCATTGTCTGTGGTTACGGTAGCGTTACATTGAGAGGACTTTGATTTTCTCTGAAATGTGGTTAGCTTCGTTGACATGATTGTTCAAATGACAAATTTGCACAATGCACACATTATTTTAAGTTCATTACAGTGACGTAATTCTATATTCAAATCAGAATTGTTTATATATATATATATATATTTAACGTAAATTGTTGCTTATTTTAATTTCCAATTCTCATCACGCTAAGGGCGTTTTTCCGCAATTTACATTAAACTATTTTGCAACCTCATTACGGTGCACAGTCTGGTTTAATTGAAGTGCAATTTATATAATCAAAATTTGGTTTTGTTTATTCATTTCAATTTGGACTATGGAGTTCGTTCTGTAAAATCTTTGCTCTTTGGCAGATGAGCACATTTCCTAATAATATTCGTGGAGAACGATCTTGGAGTGCACCATTGAGAACCAAACGCCAATTTGCACCGACAGTCAGACGATTATTATGTAAATTTCTAGCTTTCGGCCGGCGAAGCCGCCATTAGTTGGAAGGTGCCTGCGTGCAAACTACATTTGGCATTCAGGAGATTTTGTCTAAAGTTAAGCTTCCGAATAAGCTACAGAAATGTTCATTATTCGCCTTTTCACTATTACATATATCATACTTATTTTCGTTATAAAAGAAAGTATTTCCTGTAAATAATATCAGTATATTTTTTCAGTTTAATCTTAAAGATTAAAAACGAAAATTTCCAGCATTCTCAGAAAGGCTAAGAAATAAACTAAAAATCTTCTTGAAAAATCATTCACATGTGATAAAAACTCGATTTCTTCACTGTAAATTTGCATAGTTATTGTTTATTGATTTAAATCCAACTGATATGATTCCGAAATTTCACTGCGGTTTACAAATTGCTCGGGCACGATCCGAAAAGTACACCGGAGGCCAGTTTGGTTCGGTGAATAATGTCTAGCTGCAGGTTTTTTTTTTGTTTTTTTTTTTCCTTTCTCTATTCCCCGTATCGTTTCGCTCCTTCCCATCGGTCTGGTTTAATCGACGATTCACCGTTGAGCCTCGAGGATTTAGAGGGTGTCTCGAAATTGGATCGTACGCTTTGTCAAATCCAGCAGTATGCGAATGTGTATGTATATACATGTACGTGGACTGCAAGCGAAGAAGGAGTTATCGGTTGACAAACTATAAGCTAAGTGATCCGAAGTTGTACTGCAGTTTCATTCCAGAAGACTTGTTTGACAAATAATTATCTGCGAGAGAGAAATAGCTTCAAATATCAAGTGCTTGAAATCTTGAGAAAAAGTTTATATACTGTGAGACGTGACACCTCCCTCTTTATCGCCGTCAGAAATTTTCGGAAATTTACCAAGATTTTAAGTTACGTAAGTGAAACGTAAAATTATATGTTTTCGATACTTTTAAGTATCCATAATTTAAATTTACAAAGAATTGACTGAGTTTTCTTAAAATTTTATCTGAAAATTGTGAAATGGTAATGGTCTTAAATTTTCTTTAAATGACGAAACATTTACTCTAATTTTCTAAATTAATTAATTTTTAACTATTATAAGAAATTAACTGCAATTTGACTTTCTCTTTCATTGTTTGCAGGTGAGTCTATAATTGGAAGCCTCAATAATAGAACAATTTAAAATAGAGAGAGTACTTTGAGCGAATTTAAATTATGATTGAAATAGTCTTGGTGAATAGTTTAAGGGAATATCTTGAATAGTAAATACAGTGGGTTCAGGACATGTGTAAATGATAATATGCAGCGTCGTGCGTGAAGGGATGTTGCTGCATCTGCAATTGCAGCCAGTACACCCAGCAGAATTCATTGGTTCTATCTGCATATTCCTGATAGAGCATTAGGGTATTGCTGTTGGTTCAGGATCCTTCAATAGGGAAGCGTAACGTCCTGTCCTCGGTTCGGTTCGGTTCACATGATACGATTCATTTCAAAGCCTGGAATCGCTTACTGAGACCCGATGTGATTCACCCTCGATCCGGCTTTCAGGAAACTGGCCTACACGATGAATGGACCAACTGTAAGCCAATTTAATGTCTCGTGTTTCCGGATGTTAGTCGAAAGCCTTAAAACGACCGGAAACTATCGACTTTTGCTCAATTCTCAGGCTGATGCATATATATATAAGACGATATAATTCAGTCGTAGACATCTAATGCTTCCATGTGTCGTGTTGATTCATCATAGTTATACATACATATGTTAAAAAATATCTTTCCTTCTTTGCGTTTGTCTTTTTCCTTTACTGTCTATCGAAGTAAAAATATTGTTTATCCGATATCACGAAATACAGAGCGCCATTGCGGAAAAGAGAGCTCGAGCAAAGCGACGGCCAATATATTGATTTCATAGTGTCAGTGGGTGGAAAGACCGAAGGGGGAATTACGAGGGGCATTGGCACCACTTTGCTCCGCACAATACTAAATCTGCTCTTACTACACTCACCCTTTCCCCATTCCAGTTCACAAACTACTCTTAGCCTCTTTTCTTTCCGGCACGAAGTATCCGCAGCGTGCAAAGAAAACCAAATCAAATCCAAGGAATCAGTTTCAAATTTTCTCGACATTCATGATTGTACGAATATTTGAATATCAATGTAAGAATCATTTTTCGGGATGCTTTAATTGCAAGTTGATTTTTTCAATGATAGTAGTCTTAGGATGGTAGACTTATTCATATAAATGAAATGTGATTTAGAAAACGTTCTTTCCTCTACATCTTCATAACTCCATAAAATTTATGTACCATATGACGCTGTAATCGGGGGGTTTCTCACCCTCAATTTTTTGAAACCCTTCTGCCTTCTTTAGGAACAGCATCGCATGTTTCCGTAATGCTTGAAAATGAATTTTAAAATAGATATACGAGTGTTGCGATACTTTTACAATCGGAAAATGGTTTTAAAATAAAAAAATACAGATGTATTTATTATGTACATAAATCTTTCATGGAAAATCGAGTAACAGCATAACCCACGCATTTTTTAGGGGCGTATAAGAGTAGAGCGTAGGATATAAGAATGGAAATAATAAATTACAAGACGGAATATCGTCAGGGACACCCTCTGATGAATTTTTTTTACGCCCTCTGATGTGTCAACTGTTAATCCACTTTTTTCTTCTTTTCTTCTGTTCGTTTGCTTCCTTACTTTTCCTCGCGGGTCTCATTTTTTTCTGTCACAACCTTTATTCCTAAGAATCATTTGATTCTTTCGAATTCCCGCAATCGTAATGTCTTTGTTAGCCATGACGAGAATATTTCTTTTTTGATCAGAATTTCTGAGTTTATAACAACAATTTTATGGCACATATCACCTCTTAAAATCTCTCGGGGGTAAACTCGTGTGTGATAAGGCGTCGTCCATATATTTTATGTACGTAAGGCTTTTGGGAGGGACGAAGGATTTAAGAAGAGCTGTTATGGCTCTCTGTTACGATGCAGGGCGAAGGGGGATTTCAAGATATTTTACGTAACATTCAGCAGTAGAAATCCCTTGAAATCTTTCGAAATCACTTGAGATATTTTAAGTTCTTTTCGTTCCTTTGAAATATTTTAAAATCCATTTAAATCAATAATATCTTGGAAAATCCTATAAAATCTTTTAAATTTTGTGAATACCCTTTAAAACCTTTTATCCATGTTGAAATGACTAGAAACCCCTTTGAATAGTTGAAAATTTACAAATCCTTTGAAATTTAAAACCCCTTGTTCTTTTTTTAATCTTGTAAAAATTCCTTATTGCACCTTCCAAAAAAATCCTTATACAAGATTCACTTGAGTCTCATGCGAGAATGCCTTCTTTTAACTTGAAAGATTATTTCTTAATATTAGTGAATAATAAAAGTGAAGTATATTTTTAGTTAGTATCTGAGAAAAGGTCTTTAGATGCATCCTTTGAAATATGGGGCTTAGGTTGAAAGAGAAATGATAAGGATTGCACGAACAAGAGAGAAAATAGGTTAATCTTCTTGCAACCATACATATGAGAATCAGACATCTATATGTTATATACTCGTTTATTTGAGTAAGGAGCTTGAAAATAAACTTTCATTTTATAATAGTCGTGTTTCTCTTATTGTCTTACTCTGTACTTGTTAAAAATGATAACTTACTGTTGGAATATTTTCTATTTGAAATTACATTCCTAAAAATGGTTTTACCACAATTTTTCATCGGACCTTGAAGTCATCTTTATAGCGAGCTTTAGTTATTATGGTTACTACAGCAGGAAGAGGGCAATAGAGATGAGGAAGGAGGAAGGAGGAAGATGTCGGACTCTGTTACAGGAAGCAGAAAGACGTTTTAGTGGAAGGCACCGAAACATGACCTCAAAAGTAATTCCTTACCGCGCTACCACGTCAATATTAAGGACCTGACCCCATCTCACATATTCTCTGACGAAGATTAATGAAAGAAAATGGCTAAATCCGATCTTGCGCCACTTAATCTCTGAAATAAGAGTTTTAGCGAAAATCCGGTGGGTCTTTCTGTTGATGATATTTTTAACACGCGGAATTGTTAGGTTGAAAATAGTTTATTTGTTTGAAGATTTATTTCTTGAAGATAAACGTACTCTTTTCGTTTTAAGACACTGTTGCTTAGTATATAAAAGTTTGCTCGCTTAGTATTCGCGAAAAAGAAGGTCATTGCAATCCTCTCTTCATTTTCCCATTCACACTCTTTGCTAAGCTTTAGAGAAAGAAAGGCCTGAGATAGTGAAGTTGGTTTGCTATCTATGCTAACGTCGGATTTAACGATTCCAGCTACTTTAGTCGACAAACTATTAACTTCTTTCTAAGACAAGTTTCCCTCTTGCAAGTATCTTGCAAGTTTAGTATAGAAGAAATATGTGTAGCTTAGGCGAAAATCGATCTATTCTCTTGAAACACGTAACTACTATCTACCCCGGCGCAGAGTCTTCACAAAACCAGATACCTATACATATACCTTTTCCAGGAAAAGGTCTAGAGAGAGAAAGAGAGCATTAACTTTATTAGGTTTAATCAGGAAAATTGAACTCTCTCTACTATTAGTCTATTACCAACGAAAAGCAAACTCTATTTCTACCTTGTCGTCTTACAAATTAACGATGAGGGTCATTTTGATGAAATTTAAGGTGTCAATTGCATTTAAAAGGTTTACGGCATAAATATAGGAGTTCTTGGTATATTATTTACTGATTTCAGTGTGATGTAAAAAAGATACGGAGAATTTACGCGAATGTAATGAAGACAATATTAAACCATCATTTAGTTCTCAAAACTTGCAGAAATGGAAATATGTGCAATGTTCGAGGTGTTAAAAAGGGTTTGTACTGCTTTAAAATAAAACCTCTCAAATCCTCGTAAAGCCACTAACACAGAAAGAACAAAAGGGGAAATTTGTTGCGGGTAACTTTCAAGTGAGTAAAGTTTAATTTTTTCACATCGAAAGGAAAGAAGGTTTACAATAAGTTGACATAGTAACCGTACGTGCACCCTATGTTCAGGGTAGTTATTTACCCACTTGAGGATAATTTACCTGCAGGTAATATTTACCCTCTGAAATCGGAGCAACTATTACATTTTTTTTTCTGTTGTGATAATTTAAAGGGTTAAAAGAGGTTCAATATTCGTGATGAGTATATGAATAATAAAGACTCATGACGAAGTTGTATTAAGTCCTACTTTAGTGCTCATTTCTCTACAAGGAAGCAAATGAGTTAAATAAATGAAATGTTGCTAACACAAATTTAATTTTTCTTTCCAGAATTCTGGCATGCATAGGGCGAAGGAAAAAGGCGCAGGTTTCGTCGAGAAAACCGGAAGTGGATCGGGGGTGTCCGGATCCGGAACGGATAAAGTGGAAGAAGGTCGAGCCGCCTTCGAGCGGTTCGAAGGCCGGTGAGCACCGCGACGGGGCGAGCAACCCCGTTGCCTCGGCCAGCGTTTAGCAACCCTTGTTTCTACCACTGTCGACGAACAGCAGAACAGGTTAGTTAAATTGATCATTTCTTAATCAAATAACTGCCTAAAAAAATGAAAATAAGATTTCCACTGAGAAATTTTTAAAAAAAGCAACTGTCAGTATGCGAGAGAGAATTAATTACCAGTTCGAAGTTAGCTCGTTTATAAAATGAGGTAGGCGTCGGACAGTTTCAGGAATCCGATTGTTTTTTGTCAATTAGTGCTCGACAAACTGGATCAGTCAATCAAATTAGGTCTTTTTAGTCGCTTCGTTTAGTTCAAAGAACTGAAATTTGATGTTGAATTTAGCATCAAACTTCGGATTTATATTTCGTTAGTCTCTTCATTACATTAGCACGTTTACGTCTGTTGAAAAGTCAAATTTTCAAAATTTCAATATATTGGTAACATCACTTTTTAAAGTTAGGATTCTTTAGAGGAACTTGAAATCTCACTTGAATGCTCGCTTTAATGTCAATATTGTCGGACCTCTTCGAGCGCCTTCGGTGGGAGGTGGGGTGCAGTGACTCAAAGTGTTCGCTATGAAAAGTCTGCTGTTAGTCAGAGTCGACTATAATTGTTCTATAAAAAATGAATAAAAAACCAACTAGTTTAGCAATTCAAGTCAGTCATGGTGCACTTAACTTCGTAATTCGAGTGACTCAGTATTTTGTGCAATCTGGGAGAGCCACGACCTCTGCTAAAGAGTTTTTGAAGAAGCGTTTTCAAAGAAGGAAGAAAGTGAACGAAGAAGTTGAAATACTTTGTAACAGCAAAGTTTCAACTGTTCGCTAGTTGGTTCTCCAATGGTGACAGGTCAGGGGAGGGTGCAGTGAATTGATGGCACAGCCGAGGTTGAAAAGAAGAGTAAGGATGAATGGGAGGGTTCGAGTTCAGATGCTCAAATGTTCAGAAGGGAGAGAACTTGGTGTTCTTGGTGTGAGAAAGGCATTGGTAGCAGCGTGAGTAAAGTTCGTCTTAATTGTCGGAATCCCTAGTTAATTATAGGAAGATTCGCGCTGCGAGTAAAGATCGGATAACTACTTGTCTCGACGGTGCTACTGATATTTAACTTAGTCGACTAAAACAAAATGAGAGAAAGCTTTTTTCGTCTTCACTGCTTTTCAAGCGAATGTAATTTCATTTATTTTCTCTTCTTCCGAGACTCGAGCCAACTCTCACACAGACTGGCTGCAATCTCTTGACTATGAAAAGACAACCACTATTATCTGAAATAACAGATTCTGCTGGTCTTGCATTTTAGTGTTTCATTATTCAATTACTACTCATACTGAATTTAAATTTATTTTCATTACAATATTCATAAAAGAGCTTC
>JAUEJJ010000021.1:3739111-3751726 GCA_032164275.1 Synergus coniferae | reverse complement strand
AAAATAGCAGTCAACGGTAATAAGAATTGACAACCTTTTCCTTACTTTATTTTTAGTTTATCGTTTTATCTTTTTCTCTGCCTTTCTTTCTCGCCTTTTACGGCGTCAAGTTGGCAAAGTGACACTTCCACTAAAACTTGAAAGGATATGAAATCAAGTTCATTAAATTTTCACATATAAGTTGAACCTCTGAGTCTTTGATCGAAGTTTTAAAAAACTTTAAGTTATCAATTTGGTACAAACTCACCTCTCCTCACCGGAGAGGACGACATTTTTCCTTTACTTTTCTCCAAATTCAAACTAAACTTCGCATTCCTAAACAGTTTATGGTCTTGACATTTATTTCGAGTTGCAAAAGTTCAGGGAAATTTAAGTTTCAACAAATATTTTGTTTACCGCGTTGTCCGAAATTTTTCCTTTACTTTTTCCCAAATTCAAACTAAACTTCGAATTACTAAACAGTTTGTGGTCATGACATTCGTTTCGAGTTGCAAAAGTTTCAGGGAAATTTAAGTTTCAACAAATATTTTATTTACCGCGTTGTCCGAAATTTAAAAAGATTTCAAGTGACTTTAATTAATTTGAAGGGATATCATGGAATTTTTCTAAATCGCTTGAAATCTCCTGAAATTCTTGAAAATTCAATTGAAGCTTTTGAAATCCCTTAACATTCCATGTAGCTCGTAAACAGTTTCAAAATATCTTTAAAAAAATCCGCATGGTTGAACACTCCTACAGACATTCAATTTTTTATTTAAATATAGTATATGTATATATCTCAATGTAAATAAATCAACAAAGACATGACTTAAAGTCGTTAAAGGTCAAAAACTATAAAAATGTCAATTTCAAACTAGATGTTAGCACCTCTTCACAAATTTTCTTCGATCGAAAAAATACACGGTCGTTACGTCGAATAACTTCATGGCATGAAAGCCCTCCCCAAATCCCATTTCAGTTTTATGTGTTACTCGTTTTCAAGAACCACAGGTTCCACACAATTGGGTAGTGCGATCGACATCCATTCTCTTTTACGATCAAAGGTGTGCAAATATGTTGTTCGTTGAATCTTGCACAAAAAGAAATGTAAAAAATCGAATGAAAAAAAAAAAAGAAAAGGAAATGTTGGTTCACAGAGTATATTTCGAGAAAGACATGCAAGTGCGAAGTTTTCTAAAGCAAGGTACGTGCATAGTATGAGTACCTCGTGAATATTTAGCGCCCCTCTTTTTTCTTTTGATCACTTGATATACCTGTTTGTGTACACAACCTAGATTATGCATACGGGTTCAATTTTGAATCTCTAATGTATGGATACTATTCAGAACATCGAATAGAGCTCTATAGGTAAGCAGACCGATAACAATAACATTGTCGAGGTAAAGGCAATGTAAACAACAATATAACGAAAATGGAGGCGGTTATTATTTCCCTGGCAAGTTCTGAATTCAATGAAAATGCTTTATGTAAATTAAGTAACTTGATTGAAATAAAGGTATGTACATACATTAATTGCCTTAAATGTCGGATATTGAAGTACGTATAACAACTAAGATTTGTTTTGTGCATTCACATTGCTGACTCTAACATATATATGAATATGTAAAAAGGAAATCCCAATGTTTAATATAGAGATGTTTATTCATATAATTTCAATGAATTTAAATGAATTTTCCATAAAGAAACTTTCTGAATATAGAAATATGAAAGATATTGCTTTTCTATACAGAAATACACATATTACTTTAACTATAAATATACATTATTTCAATATGTATCTTTCATAATATAGACATGTATTTTAGTAATCATGCGTGCGCCAAAGCATATGCCTTTACCAATAATTTATACAAAGAAAATATCTCGCGATTCCAAAAGTTTTTAATATCATTTCAAATAAATTCTCGATTTTAAAGTAGAGAGGCGGTGAATACAAACCCAACTTATAGTTAAAGAGGGAGAATGTTGCTTCAGATTTCGAGATTAGATACTAGAATTTTCGGTAGAATCGCAAACCTTTTTTTATATGGTAATAGGAAAATTAAGCGTTTTAGATTTTTTTTTCCATGCAGAATCCATTTAAAAAATTCAGCTTTTCATGAATTAGATTTGAAATTTGAGTAAGGAATCGTGTCGTTTAAATCCCAGGGAGCCTTATACGTCATAGAAGGAAGGAAGGAAGGAACTAGTCGCGGCAACCGGACACACCAAGGCTCCTTAATTAATTAGCCTTAATTAACAAACGTGCTCGAGAGCCGCGAAGCTGTTGCACAGTTTCCTCGAGTTTTAGCCTGCACTATACCTGTACTTCTCTATATTTCGCTTAGATCGCACGCCTTTGTGCATACATATAGTCATTTAGACTTGCACATATATTTTCAGAATGTGCGGATGCATGTATTTGCACCTCGCTAGCTCTACATGGTACACAGAATACAGGATTGTTTTCTCGAGGGGCACATGCAACCTCTGCACTCCCTTGTTGACTAACGAAAACCTTCGGTCAAGCTTTTCACAGTGTCCTACATTAATTAAGTTGGGATGCGCTCTCTCGATTACAATTAATAATTCGATTTTATGTTTCCATTCGTTTTCAGGGATCATCTATTTATTACGCATCGTTTTTTTCTCCGATTTTTGGATCCTTCCTTCCCCCTCGTGACGCTACTGTATATTATAAATCATGACATCCATGACCGTATCAGTGTCATAACATCTCCTTTTAAACTCTTCCTCCCTTACTTGTAAACGCATTCTGTAATGTACAAAACGATTCACCCATATGTAGAAATTCCGATCGGGATTTAGTAGGACCCTGGCTAGTTTTCCTTATTTCTAATCGGACGCTGGTCGGGAAAAATGGAGAAGGCCTGACTAATTCTGTAACGCTGTTTTAGGATGTACCATAAGTTTTGAACGTTCAAATGAACGAAATATTTTTTCCCAATTCTATTTTATTCAAAAATATTGTCCTAACTAAAAATAAGAACAGGCATTACAAGTTTTTTTCACATAGAATTATTTTCACATCAAATGAATCAATATTTTGAAACTATTTTTAGTTTAAAATACAATAAATAGAAAAATTCGTTCATTTGAATGTTCAGAACTTTTCAGTCATGTTTTAGGAAGGATCTAGACACCTTTTTAGTCTTGATGCCACAGAGTCGAGTTAACTTTTCATTGAAAAATATTGATTAGCGAGAATATTGAGAATTATGGATGCGAGTTAAATGATATTTTTGCCAGGGTCATGTTTTCGCAAGGGAATAATGTTTCTTGGGAAAACCAGGAAATCAAGTTTCCCGTGAAGGATCTCGCTGAACAATCCAATTTACGAATGCTCGCTCGCTCGTAAACAATCGTTCTCAACAAATAATGGTGGGTCTGGTTATTGCGAAATGCCGCGGTTGAGTTCTCAGTGGTTTTGTTCAGGCGACGATGCGAGGATAGAGAAACAGAATGGCGACACAAGACCGTACCAAAGTGTGTTCGATGTAGTACGAGTACTGTATTGTGTACGACCAGGTGGGTTATACATAAGTTTTTACTGGTTAGCTCATACTGCATCGTTCACTTACTTAGGAAGCAGCAGCTGCGTTTTATCTTTACGACACGGATGCAATGACGACAACGTCCGCCGTTTCCACGTACGACGCTTGCCTACACCAATCTCAATTCAGCACAAAGCCAGGGCTCTATTCATCACTCTTTCAATGCTAGAAAACTGATTTAGAATTCTGAAGCGACCTGCTAAATCACTAAAAGGATTTTCTTTCTCGCTTCAATGAAACATTTTGTGACTGAAAACAAGAAAAAAAAATCTCTTCATTAAGAAAATAAATCTGGTTTTTTTGGTTTTCTTTTTTTTTTGGTCAGCACTATAACTTCAAAAATTTGTGAGATCGGACAGGTCGCGGTCATCGATTCGCGATACTCCCTGTCACGTTGTGGACAACGAAATGTCGATGGAGTCGTTAACGAGGCCAAGCACGGGCCAAAGGGTTAGAATGGCTGCTATATTTCCTAGTAATTCCAACTTGAACAGCCGTTACATATTGCCGCACGCGTCATTCGTTCGAAAACGTAGGATGGCGGTGCCAATTAATTTGTAGTCGATTATGCCGGCTCGTGTTTTAGCCCGATACATAGCACTGAAGTAATCACTCTCCAGCTCTTTATTGTTATTGCTTGTTCCGATCACAAACTACTTCGCGATACAAATTACTACATTTCAATTTCTAATATTGCCTTGCTTCAACGTTTTACATTATGTCGAATCGTTTCTAATTATTTTCAATTCACCTTGAATTCTTTCTGAATTCGCTCAAAATGTTTTTGAATCCCTCTTGAATTCCCTTCAATTCACCTTGAATCCGCCTTGATATGTATAAAGTTCTTTTGATGTCTTCAGAATTCTTTTAAATCCTTTTGACCTTCTTTTAAATCCTCATACCTCCAGTTCCTTTAAATTCTTTTGAATTCTTTTGCATTTCTTCCAAATTCTGAATTTAAAATTTATTGACTTGTATAAGAAGGTCAAAATTATTTTTCCTTCCAACCTGATTTTTTTAGTATCTCCGTTCTGTTGATTTAAATTTGTTTCAATTTTTATCACTTATTTCTCAGCTATTTAAATGACAATAGGTACCGTGATGACTGCTAGAGTAAATTAAAACATCTCTAGTCATTTACGTAACAATTTCTATACTACGTATATAATGATTCATCATTTTGGTTTCAGATGTCCTGACAGCGGGCCACGGGCCACCAGGATGCCGACAGACGACGACTATGGCCGAAGAGAACGTCTCCTGTTGCACCAGCACCCGACCGCTCAGTACGGGCCACCATCAGTGTCTCCAGTACCAGGTTCAAATTCCGGAACTTGCAGGTCCTCCGAGATCCAAGCCGGAAGTAGTAACTCCTCGGACTGCTACCATAAGCACTCCGAATCCCGATCCTCCTCATCGGCCTCTGCGTCGAACCAGGATCGCTATCAGGACCAGAGATCCCAGACCAATAATGACCACTCAGACTATGGATCCCGAGATCGGTTCGAGAAATCCAAAGAGGACAACCAAATCGGTGACCACCTCTCCAAGTCCTCAGAGTCTCGTTCGAGTCAATCAAATTGCGAGTACTCAGTCTCGCAACACCAGGACAGGTTCCAGACTTCCAGTTCCAGTTCAATTCACAACCACCAATTCTCTGGAATCTCTGGAAGATCATCCTGTCAAACGATCTCGCAAAATCTCCTGGCCGATCGTTACTCCAGATACAGCGAGCCACCCTCGATCCACAATCAGCAGATTTCAGGATCCATTTCGGAGAGATATAGTCACTCAGATGCTGGACTGGTCTCATCTGGAGCTGGAAATGAATACGCCAACAGCAGTGTCTTGGTTTCTGCCTCGGGGAACCCATTTTCTCCAGATACCTTCCCGTCGCCACCGTCCCCGGCTCCCGCAAATGACCGCTTCGTACCACCACCGCCACTCTCTCCATGTCCCAGTGAGAAGTATTCCTCGTCTCAGAGTCTGGCTGGTTATCCTCCTGCTGATAGGTAATAATATTACTATTTGATAAACGATGTATGTACTAACACAGGAAAGAAAGTTTTTTTAACCGCAAAGAAACTTTCTTCTTACTACTTCATTCTTTCAACGACCAAAAATCTTTTCTTATTTACAGGATTCTGCCCTCCGGTTCTCCGAGCTCCAGAGATCGGTTCGGAACGGCTCCAGCATCGCCTGTTCCTTCAGGAAAAGATAGATTCTCATCCTCAGAACGTCTGCTCGCTTCATCTGCTTCCATTCATGACACGAAGGATCAGCAACGATACTCAGGATCTTCCACTGAACGACTGCTTTCATCAGCATCGCCAGTTCTGGGGAACATACAAGGCGACAGATGCTTATACTCTTCTGGAAAAGACTCCTCGAATTCCAAATATGGAATCTCGGCAGAGAGATTGGTCTCCTCTTCTCCAATTCATGCCCCGGTACCAGAGAGATTCGCTGGAAAATCATCAGATAGGTTCTTGGTGGAGTCGCCGATTCATGAACGATACCAAAGTTCAACCACAAGTCATCGGGAACGATTTTCCTCGATCTCGGCAGTTGCAGAGAGGTTCCTCTCGAGTTCTCCAAACCCGGAGGGAGCACATCAGAGGTACTCTTCGAGCGAGAGGATCTTGGCAAGTTCTGGTGGATCGGATCAGTCTAGGAGGTATTCGAGTTCGGAGAGGAACGTTGAGAATTCTTGTCAGAAGTACGTGGAGAGACCGAGTTCGTCGCCGATACCTACGGAGTTTGCCAGCAGATTTTCGGGGTTCCAGGATATCGCAACCGGGCAGAGATTTGTTGTCTCCAGTGAAAGATTTAATGAACTGGCGATGCAGCGATTTGGACAGAATAGGACTGATAGATACTTGGCCAGTGAACGATACCTGGCGACGAGCTCACCTGCCCACGATGGCAAAGTTGGAAATGAAACGAACAGGTAACTAGCAGAAACTTACCAGGCGTTACTCGGGATTTTAAGAGATTGCAAATTATTTTGAGGAATTTCAATGAATTTTAGGGGGATTTTAAGGGATTAAAAAATATTCTAAGAGGTTTTAAGACATTCTTTGCATTCTTCGTATGTCTCTTCAAACTCTTCATATATCCCTTCGTATTTTTCTTTATTGATTCTTCGCTCTGCTATCTCTTGCACTAAAGTTACGAACTCTTTTTCCTTACTATCTCCGTATCTTTCGTTCTGCGATAAAGAAGAATTCTCTTTTTTATTTCTTTTATAACTCGCAAAAGGAATAAAAACATAATAAAATACATCTAACTAATAAAAAAGAAAACTTAGAGATGAAAAATGAATATACAGATATTATTCAACCAGAAAAAGACACGAAAAGAAAGTATAAAAATTAAGAAATAGTTTGAAAACTAAATTAATTACAAAAGCATCTAAAAAAAAAAAAATTTGTATTTTTCTAGACATTCCTCGTCTTCCTCGACGGATCGACTTTTGGCATCGTCTTCGCCTTCGCCATCTGAGACAAGCCGTTATAACCCGTCTTACACCAATACCACAAGCGTCCAATCAGCGACAGAGAGATATAGTTTATCTCCCACGCCAGAAAACAGTACAGGTCATCGCAACTATTCACAGTCTTCATCCAAAAGCAGCGAAAAATACCTTCAAGTATCCAAGTCTGCACAAAGCTACGGCAACGATCGTTACCAGCTCTCCAATCAGAGCGAACAATTCGAAAGATCGGCTCAGGATCGCTATAGTCTCGAGAGGTACAACGGATCCTCCAACGGTGGAAATGATCGATTTCAATCCTCCAGTTCTGATCGATATCATAACTCTGCTGATCGCTATTCTCCGGCTCGCAATAACCCCGATAAGTACCTGTCGCTACCAAAACCGAAAGAAAGATACCCAACAGGTCGTATAGCAACTACCTGTGCCTCTATTACTACCGGCTCCTCAGAAAGAAGTTACGGATCCGGAAGTGGAACTTATGTTCCACCCACCGCTCACACACCCGTTGAAAGGTCAGTTACTTTTATTTAAAAAAAAATTGTTATCAATTATTTATTTAATCATTTGAGTTCTCGCTTTGAGTGTTTAAGGGATTTTAATATTTTTTACAGAATTTCAACAGATTTTAAAATATTTTTTTAAATAATTAAAAAAACTCTGGAATATTTTTGTAATTCTTTAAAATTCTTTAATATAATTTAAAATCCTTTTAACTTTTTAAAAATCATTTAAAATCTCTTAAAATGATTATTACCCTAGAAATCCGGGAATTTTCTAGAAATTTGAAAAGGAAAGTTCGCCAAATACTCTTTTTCAGTGGATTACAGGCCTGGAAAGTAAATTGATGACATTTGATCAAATTTTGAAATTAAAATGCGTTTATCAATGTTAATTATTCTGTGATTGATTTGATTGTTAACAGATATGTGCCACAGCCACCTCCCGAGGTCCTTTATCCGGACAGATACGTAGACCGATACGTGCCACCGGGTGCTCACACCCCAGCGGATCGTTATGTCCCAGCGACAGATCCAGGTGATCCCTACATGAGACGAGATCTGGGATTTCATCATCATTATCGGCTACCACCGCCTGGTTACCCTTATCACCAGACGCATTTTCGATTACGAGGCTTCGCTTACGCATCTCCGGGTCGTCTAGGTGGAAGTCCCGGATCGAGCAGCTCCAGTAGCTCAACTTCCGCTCAAAGAGACGGTTTTTCAACTTCGCCATTACTTAGATCCAAAGTGCGCGCTTCCGCGGTCGAATTTAACGCGAATCCGAATCGTCATGTTTGTGCTAATACAAGTCCTTGCTGCTCTGAGGTCAATTCCAGCCAAAGAGGATGTTGCCAACCTATCAGGAGGTCACTGCCACCCGGAGCACTGCCAACCATCCCTGCGCAGTCCGCCCACACTTCATGGTGAGTACCCATGTGGGATTTTATTTTACCCCATTGTACCCTTCATTATAGAGATTTCGTTCTAAAAATAGGACAAGGAAACCCGAGATAAAGAGCTTTCTTCAAAAGTTGTAAAGCCTCTGTTTGAAACTCACAATCAGAAATGTTTTGGGTCGTCTATTTATTAGGTAACGTTTTTTTTTTACGATTTTTTGAATCTCGCTCCACACTCGTAATACTATTTTAATATTAGACCGTGAACCCCCCTCCCCCCTCGTAACTGGTATGTAACTTTAAATAATTTTTAATTAATTAAATCTGTTTAATTTTTTCGCTCTGAATTCAATGTTTTTCCCATTTTACTAATTTAACATAAACTCAGAGGATTGCAAAGGTTTCATAATTGTTCGGCTGAAAAAAGAAGTGGATAAAAATATTTCGTTTGTAAAAGTGGAATAAAAATTCTTCAGGGTAAAAGTGCGATAAAATTAATTATCAGATCAAAAACGGAACGTGAATACGAAATTCATAAAGTATGTAAATTACAAATTTTTTCGCATAATTCTATTTAAAAGATGAAAGCGAAAAAACATATAATTATGATATTTTTTAAGTAAAATGAAATGGAATTTTGAAATTAAAGTCAGGGTAAATTTTCGCGAATTTTTTTCCTAAGTAAAATCATGTATAAATTTAGAGTGGGAAAAGTAAGAATACTTTCTTCTTCGATTTAAGAATTGCATAAATCTTATTGAGCCAAGAGCCTAGTCTAAAAGTTTGGTCGGCTTCTCACGAATTATTTCCGTTTTCCCAGAGCATAAATAACATTTATCCTTTAATTACGGGGCTCAAAGCTCTTCCATTCTAATTCTCGAGCTTTATTACGAAAACGCTTGATTATGGAAAGCATGTATTAGGTCGGAATAGGCGGTTCTCCTTATCCTCTTTAACACACGTCGAATTTTTCACGAAACAACTTTGCTTCGAGCTCTACCTTATTTTGACACTTCTATCTCTCACAATCAACTCATTCGCTTTCAACTCATTCTTCCTTTTTCCACCCACTCATCTCTCAGTAGAATGGAAGGAATGAAACATTCTTTGACGTACTTTTCGATTTAAATGTTAATCTCAAAGTCTTTTGTCCTAAAATCATTTACTAGCTTTTACATTTAAATGAGCTCTGGCAACTTTAATTGACACTATTCAATTTCGCATTGAAATTCAACACCCTTGTCTTCAAAAGGATTAAGTTGATCAATTTCATAACTCCGAAAACATTATCGGGATCTGGGACTCAGTTGTAAGGATCTAAAATAGATTCAGTACTTATCACTAGAAATATTTTCTTTTAGGTAAAAATTGTACTAGAACTCAAATTGGGCTCCAACTAGTTTTCCTCACTTTTATTAGGTGTCTAGCTAGAAAATCTATTTAGAGCCTAATTAGTTCGTCACGATGATATATTAGGCTACTAGCTAGTTTAACATACAATCAATTAAAAAATTTGTTCATTTGAACGTTCAGAACTTTTCAATAATTTGTAATGACTGAAATTCAAACCTATGTCCATATTTATGAACTGAAGAAATCGATACATATTATTTTTTTGGGATCGACAGATTCTGAATTAGGAGAATGAACATCAAGAACGGTCGTTAGACATTAAACAATGTATAATGACGTAGCTTTTGCGACCAAGTCGAAGTTACTTTTACTCTACTTCGTCGTTGACTTGGTTTCACGGTGTAGAATGAGAAGGTGGTTCCAGAGTAAAACTTTTAATTAGTTGGTTATCCTCGGGGCGCGACGAGCCCAACGAGGGGCAGAGGGCTGGGGCGTGACGCGGATAAATTGAAACCAGCCTTTCTGGAAACGGATGAGCACTCTCGCACTTTCTGTGCCAGATGCTGGAATCAGTTCCCTGTAACAATCTCTCAGTTTCTTTCCTTCCTTATTCCTTGCTTCTTTTCCTACGGAATTGGTGGCTTTGTTCAAATCTCCTCCTTCTCCTTCTTCTTCATTCTTAAGGTTTTTATGGAAAAGTATGCGTTACTATTATTTGAACCAACCAAATCATTCTTATTCTCGAGATTATTTCTTTAATTTTATCTCGTCTTGTTACTCTCCCATCAGTCTTGTGTAATTCACCATTTCTGAAATTCAATTACTTCTCTCTGGCTTCTCAAATTGTAACCATTACTTTGGGAATATTCTTAGATGGTGGTTAAAATTAGTTTCTTGCCTCATGTTATCACTAACGTTATTAATCACTATATCAACATTCTACGCGAGTTACAGAACTTTGAAAAGATAATTAATAATATTTAAATGAAGAAAAGGATACTAATTATTAATATTATAATTATTAATTATTAGATTTAATTATTTTATTTTTCTTGACGGTTCCGCTTTCGTAATTTCGAGATATTATCCTTTTATGGATGCCATATCCTAGGAGAGAAATTTGGTGTTTAAGCAGTAATCTGATATGTCGTTTGCACTTAGAATGTCCAGTCTTCAGTGGTGTGATTTCCTGTGACGAGATTTGCTAAACTTTGGGTAGGACATAATTACTGAAATCCCAGAGCGACACGTGGCGTTGACTCTTAGGATACAGAGCTTTACTCTTAGCCATTTCCGGTTAAAGACGTTGTTTAGTTGTTCCACTTACGATTTCCTCTTTCGAGTCTCAAGTAACAAAACCTCTGGGAAATCCGCTGTAATTTCAGGTACACTTGCAAGTTTCGTATGTATCGACGTTCAGAGAGGTTTACTCTATCTGACTTCTTGATTATAGTAGCCATTGTGGAGATAATTAATTGATCTTCCGCATTAGGAGCTCAAAGTAAGTTAGGTACTTGAGTAAACTCAACTGTTCCAATTTACCTACTTCTCTATTTTCAATAAAGTTCTTCTTGAGTTAGAAACAGAAGGATTGTTTCCTTTAAGTTGGAGTATTGCATGTTTCTTGGAATTGAACAGATTTTCACGATTGGAAAAATCAATGTTGAATCAAGGAAACTTTCTTTGATTCAGATTAATTATTCTGCAAGATTACAGTCATCTCAGTAAATATTAATTAGAAATTCAAGAGATTTCAATAAATTTTAAACAAATTTAAAAGAAGTTAAAAGAATCTAAAATAAATCTAAAGAAATCGAAAGAACTTTAATAATATTCTGGTATGTGATGACTGTTATTCTGCAGAATTATATAAGAAATATTTCTTCATTTCAAAGAAATAAGATTATATACATAGCTTCAAGTGCTTTTAAATCCTATCGAATCTTTATTCTGCAAAACATCATTTTATCTGCATGAGAAATCATATTTTAGATTCGAAAATGAACTAGCAATAAAATGTAATTTTGGATAATTATTCTCAATGGGAGAATGGATAAATTTAAGCAGACAGTTCTTACACCAGAGATTCACATTGAGATGCAGTGAGTCTCTGAGGACGATACATCGGATATGAATTCCGATTTCTGTGAAATGCAGATTGGTTAAATTATGCCCCAGGTATTTTAGTATTACAGCCGCAATAGTAAATAGGGCAACTCTACTGGGGCCCTAATAGCCCCAGTTTATAATTATAACATAATAATGTCCCTAATAGCAACCGGATAGCACCTTACTTGTAGTGGGGTCAATTGAGTCAATTTCTACCCGAACTAGGGTTTATTTTGAATTATATTTCATTCAAATTCAAATTTGCATATTGTCAATTGCAAAGAGTACAAATTCATACAAACTATGGAAATTTAGCAAAGGAGACACGAATTATCGTAAAAAAATTCAAGCGCGCTTTGTCTCTATGACGTGAACGCAATCGTTTTCAGGTAACGAGATAAGTTTTCAGTTCTTTAGTGCATTTTCCCTTTCCTCGATCCAGATCGTTTGAGGGAAAAGTTTTCCCAGACTTTGCTAAAAGACGTACTCAATCACTGTTTACCAGTGCTACAACATTGTGGGTTTCTTCCTTTATCTTTCTTAAGACTTAGTTTGAATTTGAAGTTTGGAAAGTAAATCCAAATTTCATCATTACACTGAAAAAAATACTGGCGAATAGAAAACACCACTAATGAGGATTATAGATCTAATAAATTTTTAGTTCTTCAGAAAAGTTTCAAAAGACAAATACTTTTAAAATTAGA
>JAUEJJ010000021.1:3700456-3710777 GCA_032164275.1 Synergus coniferae | reverse complement strand
AAATCAAATGATTTTAAAATGTTTTAAAGAATTTCAAAAGTATACAAAATAATAATTGAGAATTTATAATATCGGAAATATCGAAATTTGTAATTTCTTCTCTAGTTTCAAAAATCGCCATATAAGTTTCATAAATTTTCTTAAAATCTCTAACATTCTTCAGATCTAGTGAAATTCCTTTAAATTTCGTAAAATCACTTAATATTCCTTGGTATTCCTTAAAATTACTTAAAGTCCCATGAAGTCTCAATAAATCTTTTACTTTTAAACATACATGTAGATGTAGATATATGTATATGTAACCTTCTTTTACTAAAATTATTCTACTTCTTCTTTATAACTCACTGATAACGATAATGAAACGGTTAATCAAGATTAGTTTGAATAAGAGTATCCAACAAGTTTATAGTTTAAGCCACAATTCTAGATAGGTAGTAATATGGGGAATGGGAGATAAGACATGTGTAATCATGAATTACAGTGAGAAGCAGATGGTTCGAAATTCTACTGCAGATCTTTGCAGAAGTTGTTATTAAATCCACTATCTCGACTGATAGGCAGCCCAGATGCAGAAGCTCGCAAATAATAATTACAATCGCGTGTAAGCTTGTTATTAGAGGGAGCAGCAACTGCTTCTGTTACTAATGATTATGTTCGTTGTTCAAGTGCCTTTGGGTTAATGGCGTCACTTAATCAGAGCCACTTCGCGAATAGGCGAATACATTAAATCTGCGTGCATCTTCATGCGCCGACGCACCAAAAACGATCGATGCATGTAGGATAATTTGTATCCAGTATCCACAGTCGATAAGGTCATGATTTCATGTCATGACCTTGCTCTTCTTTAATCAGTCTGATCATTTAATCTTAATCATTTATTCAGTATTTCTGCATTCATTTTCAAAAATAATAGTATTCCGAGTGAACATTTCCACCATTCAATCGAATCACCATAAAGATAGAGGCTGCTAATAGGTAAATTCCTTTACAGCAAATCGGTACATGTCTCCATTCTCCGTTTAATTCTGACTGTACTTTTTATTCGCCTCGGCTTCAAGCGATAAATATCCGAAAGGAATTCGTTTTTGTCTTTCACGATTCCTGGAAAAGGCCGAATGCTCTTCGATCTCAGAGAAAAAATATTTATTCATTTGAGCACATTTTTCTACGATTGGTTTTCTCAGCAACCCCTCACCTCGCCGAAGAGCATTCACGCTATTTGTAAATCAGCTCCAAGCGTCGAAAGACGAGGAGAGAGCTGCAAAAGATCGGCATTTCGTTCATTTTCTCCTCCTTTGTCGTCGATTCGTTTCTTTTTTACAGGTCCGACGACCTCGTCATCAGAGAGATATTTCCATGAAAAGCGTTCACCCTCCATTCTATACCGAGGTTATATATATATATATTTTATATAGGTATATATAACCATGGTAGAAAATTGCCTCAGTTGCAACATTTTAGCATAGCATTCTACTGCAAGTAGATTATGCAGGTGCTATTAGAAAAACTATTTTCTTACATTTCTAGACTGGGTCTATTAGGGTCCTAGTAGGGTTGCCCTATTTACAATTGGGGCTTGCTAGGTACTTTGCAGTAATTTTCAAATAATGAAGAAAGTATACGTCTTGCATATCATAGTTACAGAATTCAACCTCAGTTATTTGAGACTTGCAGTTCGTAAGATATTAATAAATAATAAATACTAGGGCACAAATATGGCTGTCCTTCTAGGGACTGCTTAGGCTACCCAGCCAACACCCTAATATATCAGCGTTAAAAATTAATTAGGCGTTAGATAGATTTCATAGCTACAGCCCCGATAAAAGTGGAGCACACTAGTCAGAACTCGACTTGGCCCTAGTACAATTTCTACTTGGGAAGCGCAATTCCCGACAATTACTTCCACCCTCGCCTTTTCAATGAACCGCGGATAGATTCAGTATAGACAGCACCACCCTTAAAATTCATTGTTCTCTCTTCATAACGAACTAGTCTACGTGTTTAATTAAAATTGGCTGTCTGGCTAAACTCTTCAATAGCCCATCTACCCGTTTTCCCTTTGTCTCCTCTTTTACTGTAACTGCCTTGTTGCATTCAATATTTTTTCTGTTGAGCTGAATCTTTTCAAATTCTCGGCATAAGACGAAAAAAAAAAAAACGTAAAAAGAAAAATGAGAAAACAGAGAAAGACAGTAAAGAGTAAAAGGGAAGAAATGTAATTACATAATGAAATTCTATAAATTAAATTTCTTCCGAGAATTTTCGCTTTGAAGTTAGTAGTGACTCATATCGAATCGAGAAATGCTCGTGATTGATTGGTGATTGATCGAAATCGATCGAAATTTATGAAATTTTCCAAGCTGAGATATTCATACCTTCATTTGATTCTGCTCGAAACGTTTCATCTAAGAAAATTATTTACCCGCTCGTCAAACGTCAGTTTTTGAAAATGTCATCAACAGAGAGTGGAAAGTGAGAAAATTTCGCTGAAGGAAACAAAATAGAAGTTAAATCGAACAAAATAAAGTAAAGAAAAATAAATGTAATGGAATGAAATATTCCAAACCTTTCTTGTTTGTCTTTTATAAAGAAAAAGTCCCACATTAGTGCTTAAATTTGGGCGCTATCTAGCAAGTTCCAATTGTAAATGGGGTAACCCTACTGGGGCCTTAATAGCCCCAGTCTAGAACTTTAAAACGAGTTTCCCTAATAGCATAGCACCCGAATAGCATTCTACTTGCAGTGGGTTATTTGGAGTAATTTCTACCCGAACAGGCACGGAAAAATATGATTAAGAATATTAAAAGTTACTGGTGAAGTCTAGACTTCTTCCTCTCGTGTTTTAATAATAACTGGAAGAAAAAGTCGTTTCCTAACACCTTTCGTGTCCTGGACAGGAAACATAAGAAGTTAAATGGGGGTGGGAAAAGGTCATAAGTGGTTGGAAAACAACGTTTCACCATTAGGCAGCAGATATTTGAATATACTGTCTTTTGTAACGTAGATGCTTGTTGTTGAGGCCCGTAAAACGTAAAAAGCGATTGTGCGAGATCCGGGGTGTCTCCATACCCCAGGGCTGTTACGCCTTTATTTCTTTTGTAGGCGAAGCGCTTACATGGCACGTAATGCATATACAGCACGTTAGAGAACCTCTTGCGCAAGTACCGGCTGGTACGAGATACAGAAATTGCTCTTTTAACTTTTTTTTTATCTTCTTTTATATCGTGTATCTATTTTTTATTAGAGAGAGATTTTATGGAAAGGCTGCTAATAAAAGTTACGGCAGACTTTATGATATACGTTTTTTAACTAAAGTAGTTAATAATTCAAAACACAACTTCAAACCCAACTTGTAAAACGATTAATCAACGCAAATTGACGTTTTAACTATGTTAGTAAATTTGCTCGAAATTTTCTGAAATTCCTTTTTAATTCCCTTTAACTTATCTTGATTTATGTGTATATTTTAAATGTTGTTGAATCACTTTAAATTTCATTAAATTCGCCTTTGTTTATTTAAAGTTCTTTTAATTTCTTTAGAATTGTTTTATTTATTTTGATTTGTTTTAAATTCGTTTAAACTCACGTTCTCACATATTTTTATTTAAAAAAAACCATTTTGCTTTTTTTTTTTAATGGCAAGAAGAACTATCATGACTAACATGTTTGCATAATTCGTATCCTATTTTTGTATAAAATCCTATTCCATTATATTTTAATTGTAATTTATCGTGCTTACTGTAGACAGAAAATATTTCAGTAGTAAAATTCAATTTTAGTCAGACATATAGTAGAACGAATTCTAATGCATTAATATTACTTTTCAAAACTTGCTCACGTTTTTTAAAGAAGTTTTATAAAATATTTAAAAAAATAAATATCAATAAATTAACAATATATTTTTTTTTAACAATTTAGAACATCTATTATTTTCCTCGTATATATTTATTTCAACTGACTCCTCGTAATTCGATATTACATACAGTATATGAATTTGAATTAATGTTCATTATGATATGTTAATGCATGCATATATCCTTAAATTAATAAATTATCCTTTTTCTTTATTATCGTTGTAACTAAATAAAAAGGTTTTCATGAAACCCACACTGCAAAAAAATGCTGTTGAATCAAAAGTGCGCACTTTTGCGCTCGGTCAAAATCTTATTGGTTAAATAGATATACTATAATTAAAATAGATATACTATCGAATTAACAGAATCAATAGTATCTGCTTTTCACCGAGCGCGAAAGTGCGTACTTTTGATTCAATAGCATTTTTTTCTTACAATTAGTGCAGGAGTAGAATACCTAATGAGAAAAAATTAAATCAGAAACTATCAACTTGTCGGTATTCTAATTTCTGTTTTAACAGAGAAATAATATGAGGAATATTTTGACAGCAGGAGGATAATATTATTCCTAAAGTAGCCAACCTGACATTTTTACTTAATGAATATGCAGAACTTGCATGCCACCCTGTATTATTAAGGGCCTCGTGTACTATATGAATGAATATAGACTTTTCGTGACTTGCGCATATTTTTGACTCCCTCTTTTTTTTTCATATAACATCCGCAATTTTTCTACTCTATTCTTCCTTTCCTTTCCGTCCTCGACGATTTTTTTCTCTTTTTTACATTGTTTTGTAAAAAAAATTATTCGCCCTTTCTCAACGAGTGAAAGGTCCACGTTATGACTTTCAAGAACGCGGAATAGCATTAAATATCTCATAAACGACTACAATTTTCTCCTTACCATAGAAAAAGTAACTGTGAAATTTATCTCGTCAATTCACGAGGCATAATTCATTCAGGTTATTGCTGTTAAAAAAGTATTTGCTTTTTTTATAGTCTTCTTTAAGATGTAGTATAATGTTTCTGAGATACGGATAAAATCTGAATATTCTTATAGACGGTAACTTGTTAAACCAATATTTTTTTAAGGGTGATTTTAAACGATACCACTTGGAATGTTTTAATTTAAAATAATGGAATTTAAACATTGAATGTAATTAATTTTCTATTAACTGTAAAAATTGAAAACACGAAATTCCATAGTAACGATAATCAAGCGTGTACGAGTATGTTTACTTCTGTTATCTAAAAGTACTTAGAGCCTCAACCGGAAATTAAACGTTTCTCATCGTACTGTCTGCTCATGCTCGATCCAGTAAGTCGAAGTAGGGGGAATATTTCGATCATTAATGGGGATGGTATACATGCAGCGCAAAATTGAATAAAAATTATCGTTCCGTGCCACCAACTTCGCTTCCGATCCCGTGCACGAAAGAAAAATGTTTTATAAAAAGAGAGCGAAAAGAAACTGCTCTCGACAGAAATGAATCGACGTTTTACTCTTGCAACATTCCTTTTTTCGCCATCGGAAATGCTTGTGAGTGGCAACAAAATTAGATTAAAGATAAAATTTCCGCGTTTATTATCATAGAGATATATTGAGAATTGAAATTTTTTCGATATTTTCATTTTTAATTGTTGATATATCTTTAGAGTAAAAGTTTATTTGAAGCACTAGGGATATTGAAGTAAAATATGATGGAAACATAGAATAAAATTTATTATACATAGAAAGTTTACCCCATCTGCATCGAAGATAACAACCTTTGCAAGTATTTATGCATGTGAATCCATGCAAGCGAAAAAGCGTTAAATATGGGACAGAAAAGGGGATAGTCGCGACAGATTATGAAAAACGAGTTGTCCCTGACTACATGATAGATGGCACCGAAATGTATTCATCGTCAACAAATATTCATCGGGATAAGTCCTAAATTTATTCATCTTTTTCCATTTCGTGTAATTATTCACTGAAATCTTCACCACTTATCCTTTTTAGAAAACCATAAAAAAATTTAACAAATTCTTCTCAAAAAGAAAATATTTTGAATGTAATTTTTAAAGAAGTTTAACAGAATTGCTATTAATGATTTTCAAAGTGTTGGAACCCGACTTGGATCCTAGTAAAATTCTAAAATTTCTAGCCAAGGTTTCTTAAATTTTAGTAATTTTTTTACGGATTTTGATTATGTAGTGAAGCTTTTTAAATTTGGCGGGTATTATATTCGTAGATGAAGACGACACTTTACTCCTTGTCTCTAAAGTCTTGAGCCATTATACGCTTTGGGCAATGTTACGCGAGATGCAATTAGACAATTGCATGTCGTCCTCTATATAATCACGGAAACAGGGTCTATCGATGTGTTTGAATATAACACCCACTTACACGACCCAACTAACACAATTACAGTGCACCTTCCGCTGTCCGACTATTAAGGCATTATTCAAATAGCTTATGAGTTTCGGTTTGCCTCGGCTCATAAATGAGTCCATAGTCCATAGTATGAAGCTGTCCGACAGTTAGTTATTAAAATTTCATCTCATTCTAAGCTTATAACTCAGCTTGAACCTCATCAGAATTTATGCACACTTGAATGGATCTGACGTTCTTCTAATTATAATTCGGGAATATTAATTCTCTCCTTATTTTTTATATTTCTACATAAAATTTCACTTCTCAGTGTCAAAAATGAATTATATTTCACAGGGTGACCACATTTCAGAGAAATCAGGGAAATGTCAGGAAAATGCGAGTAGTTGTCAGGGAAAAGTCAGGAAAATGTCAGGAAAATTGAAAAATTGAATCTTGTGACCACCTTGAAATTTCTCCACGGGTTGCCACCTATTCAGCTTTTTGGAATTGATGAAGTTAAATTTCATAAAAATTATTTGCATTGGAATTATATGATAATTTTGAGTTCATTTTTGCAATTTGAAAAGATTTTCCGGATAGCCATATTTTTATTTATAATTTATAATCAAAATACTAAAACATCATTCAATCTTATGTTTCCTTCAAAAAGAAGGTTTTAATCTTTGAAAACAATCGAGAGATAAAAGTGCTTACGCCTAGTAAGAAAGAACATCCGTCTGACCAAATGCAACTTTTACTACTGAATAGACCTGAAGTCTTTCTACTACTGAAAATCTCATCTTTTATAAAACTGACGTCTGTTCCAAGAGATTAGAGCAAGCATCCTTTCTATTAAATGTTTTATGAAGGGAAATAAAAACTGCTATAGCAATTTTTATATGTTTTTCATTTGCTTGTAAAAAGGTTATTCTTTTATACTTATGTACTAAAAGACGAAATGATTAATTTTATTCAAAAGATAGTTTGTTCAACTAATCCAAGTAAATGTACAAGTCATTAAATCTGTAAAATATTATATTATATTCATATATTTATTGCATTCTCTTTGAAAACTGTGTAAAACATTTTTACGAATTTTATTCCGTAGAGAGATAGTGTTTGAAATGTTTCCAAGAAAAATGGTGATATCAGCGGTCAGAAACCTTTAGAATTTAACTTTGCCAACAAAGCAACGATATCCTCTCGATTCTTTTTCCACCTTTAATCCATCAACCGCGGATATTAGAGTTTTACTGCCGCAAATGCAGTCTCATCTCTTTTATTTGGCATCGACTAAATCTTCTTTATACTTTTCATCTTATTTTAGTCCGAATTGTCACCAACCTCTTCTGTCAAAGGAAAATAACAGAGAGATAAAGTCGAAAGAGATTTAAACATTTTCTAAAAAGTTCTATTCAAACAAATTGTATGAAATTCACATTAGAGGTCATCCATTAATTTATACATTATATATAAACGACCCCTTGCCATCGCGAACAGTTTAAAATAAAAAATATTTTATATAATAAATAATTTGGAGAAATAAAACAATTATTTTTGTTTATTTAAAGCTTTATGTAAAGCAAATCGCAGACTGGAATGAGAGGATTAAGCAAACTTCACTTGTTCTCTAACATTTTGAATAATCCCAGTAAACCTTCCTAGGTTTGCTTAACTTAATCAGATGTTTCTATAGTTAGATACAAACTTTTGAAATTGAGTGCAGGGCTTTTCAATTATATCAAACTGCTGGACTCTATTAGGATTCTAATAAAGGTAAAGACTTGAGGAAATTTAACGGAAACATGAAGCTTTCTACTTGTTTTCATGGAACCATATTTAACAATTTATTTGGTATATCCCATGTAAAAATTGTACAAGGGCTCTCAAGTCAGGGTCCAAGTAGTTTGCCCCACTTTTAATACTCTCTTAATCTGAATCAGCGATATAAATATACACTGATTCCCTAATAGTATCTGAATAGCACCAGGGTGTTATTATACTTGCGGTGAGACCAATTGGAGCAATTTCTACCCGGGCAATTTCGAAATAAGGGTTAATTCAAAACTGTTCCATTATCAAAAACATGCCTTAAACCTCGATATTTCATTCAATAAATTGTAGAGGCTACTGGAAATTGAAAGATTTAATCAAACATATCTCAATCTTGGTAGAGAGGCGTCAGTCAAAATCAATAAGTGTTCATTTCCTCTTTCAATGGGAAAATCTAGATTTCAATTGGATATGATTTTTAATAAAGATAGATTGATCAATTTCCACATAAAATATTGCTTTTATAGCTCGAGTTTTCGGGATTAATATCAGAAATTGATTAAAAGTAATGAAACACGTGAACCATTATTACAAATTTTATTTTGACATTCTTTATTAATATTTTATTACTACTTCTAAATTATCTACAAATTCGAACGATTTGATTTAACAATTGAAAATACTGCACAAAAATTAATTACTCATCTCTGAATCTATTTTAGCTTCCCCTATAAAGCTTTATGATTAATATAAACGTTTCTCATAAATTCCGAAACTGCATTAAAATTTGCATTAAAATCCGTCTCCGTTTTCATAAACGTCCATCATAATATTTCGTGAGTGCATTTAATGACATCCAATTATTCTTTACCTGATGTCGCTGCTTTTTCTGTTCATAAAAAAATAAGAGAGATTATATTTTCGAAAGAATTATTTGACTTTCGTATTTGAAATCGTATAAAAACGAGATATTTTTTAATTGGATTGCAAATATGAAGGCACTACCATTGAAATTTTTACATTTTTTACTATTTTTGATTTGTTTTTTATTTATTTTTTTAATTTATATTTTATTTGTGTATTTTGGAAAATATTTACAATGCGAAATAATGTTTGCATATCATTTCTCATGGGTTCATTCCTGATACTCCATTTTTGAAAATAGTCAATATAACGAGCATGGAAGCTTCATAAATTCGATGCATTGAAATATCAAATTAACCAAACGCACTAGATATCGACATAGTACTTCGCTTTGTTGTAGAGTTTCATTTGCCTGTATCGAAGTCCATTCACAATTGAGATTGGTCGCGAACTCGAATGAAAATTGGATAGGTCCAGGGATCTAGTGATTGTTGGAAGTAATGACTTGCCTCTATTGTCGAGAGATTTAAAGAAAGACAAATTGCGGGACGTTCAGTTTGTATTTACACACTCGAGATTGCAGAAACAGTGAAAGTATACCCGTGTGAAAACTGTAGAAATTGTAAAAGTTGTACAAATTGTAGAAAGGTTCAAGCCTTTTTAAGTTATTATGAATTCGCCCAAAATTTTCTTATTATAAATTTATCTTCAATTCTTTTCAATTCACTTTTAATTATTTTTAATGTAAATTCTAAATTTAAATTTTACAGAAAATTAACGATTGCACCTTTTTCAATGACAATATATATTTTTATGACTGAAATAGGGATTCCTTAGCGATATAATAAATTTATTACAGCTTTATATCATTCCACTTGGAATTATCTATCTATCTATATATCTTTCTATATATGTATATTATAAAAAGATCTGGCCGCCGTCGATGTGTCAGCCCATGTGACATACGCCCTTCTTGACCTCCACATGACATACATATAAATCTTCAATTTGATTGATTTCAAGGTTTATTGTGCTTGAAAAATATAAGAAAAGCTAATATATTTTTTTCTGTTGTTTCAGGCAACCCTCGCCCAGTTCTGGTACCACTGGTACCTCAACCATCTCCTCAAGTGGACCAGATGGTGAAAATGATCAGAACATCGGCATGTACAACGTCGGGAGTGCGTCAACGGAAACATCGACGGTAACACCTGTCGATAGTTCCCCGTCCCTCCCTCAAAATACAATCAGCTCTTCCGGGACAGTCACTTCAACCGGAACAACACCAAACATCACCAGGAGCATGTCAGCCCCAACAGGTCAGCGACCATTACCACCAGTAACTGCTTCTTCAAGTAATTCTGCTACTATGGGTCAAAGGTCGAGGTTGAGGAGAAATCCGAGTCGAACTGATGCCATTCGAAAGTAAGTCTTTCTAAATTAATCTCATTTTTTATTTTATTTTTATTTTATT
>JAUEJJ010000021.1:3665563-3677200 GCA_032164275.1 Synergus coniferae | reverse complement strand
CGAGATGAAACTGCTACTAAGTTAAATCCCGGCAAGTAGAAGGCTAATTAGAGAATTAATGTTATAAGACGACAATTTTAGATAAGAGAATATATACATAGTACACAGCAGTAGCATTGCGGTCTTGCCATCCACGAATTTCCTACGAAATCCGGAAGTAGGAAATGCAGAAATAGGATAGCGTCGTCTCAACGTCGGGTACAGCTTATCGCCATCTTCCTTATCAATTTTACCCCATCTCCTACTTTCTCCTACTTTCATACCGTCAGAATTGTCGGAAGACATTCGTATCTTAAAATTAAATCTGCTGTCGCATTTCGCCTTCAAAAATATCGACACTTTCAATGAGGATGATACTTCTAACGTTAAAGATTCGTTTCTAAATCACGTATCCTCAATTCCTCACCCTTTAGGTAGAAATTAAAATATTTCAATTTGAATTTATCAATCTTCCTCTATCAATCTTTCTCAACCAATCCATCAATCCTTTCAAAAATAGTTTAATGAAAAGCAGTTCAGTTCATATTTTAAATTACTTTCAAAGTCTGGCAGGTTGAGTATTTTACATACTTTCAGGAATTTGAAATATCGGGAATTTTAATTTTTGGGAATTATTTTTTCGGTATTTTTCCACATTCGGGATTTTGTATTTTCAGCAAAAAGATGTTGTCCCCAAAAAGATCGGCAAAAACATTTATAAGATACTTTATGCAGCGACTTTTTTTAAAGTTGCAGGAACTTAGCAAACACTATTTAAGCACTATTTCGATTTTCCAGCTAGAGTCCCAATAAAAGGGGGGCAAACTAGTTAGAACCCAGCTTGGGCCTTTTAGTACAATTTCTGCAGTATAAAGAACTATATTCGAAATTCTATTTTTGAATAGCAAGAATTAAATAACACTTGTCTTTCAAATTCACTCCAACTCTATGTGAATTATATATATATATATATTAAAGACAGGAAGGTAGTGTACTAAATATGCAATGCAAATCTTTGACCTACAACCGCATTCTATTTTCTCACTGAATTCTGCATGTTGTTTTCATCGCGGAGAGTGATTTAATTAATTTCACAATAAAGCAAATAAATAAACTTAATGTGTAAATGTTATTCATCTATAAATAAACGAATAAAATATCTCATGCTTCAGAATGAAAATTTTGAGTGTAGAATAACATACTTTCATGCCAAATTATTCTGACAACCTCATGCAGACCTCATTGCATGATTTGAAATAGAATCAGTCTAAAATGTTTTTAAATCTTTAAAATTCATTGAAAACACTTAAAATTCCTTAGAATCTTTTAAATCTTCTTAAATCTGTTAAAACACTGTGAAATTTTGTAAAATCATTCAAAAGGTCTCAGAATTTTGTGAAAGCTCTTAAGTATCTTTCAAGTTTTTTAAATTCATTAAAATTAGTTCAAAATGTATCTCACGAAGGGGTCAATAAAGGCGTATCTTACATGATGGTCAATAAGGTATATGTCACGTGGGGTTCAAAAAGGACGTATGCTAGATGGAGCCTAGAAAGATGGATGTCACGTGGGAGTCAAGAAGGGCGTATGTCACATATGCTGGATTCTTGACATAGCGCTAACAGCGAGATATTTTTGTAATATATAGGAAGAAAATGGACTCTTCTTCCTGTAATGAAGTGATGAAAGAAGAGAATCAATTAGGTTGAATCGTTTTTGGAAATCGCTGTGAAACACAATGTAATTAAGGACGCCGAGTTTCATGGCACAATAGGAAGATGGGAAGCCAGAGGGGTAGTTATATCTTCCATATATCCATGCATACATGCACATTACAGTTATGCGGCATCCTGCTGAGGCCGCGTTCCGGTATTATAATGTAATACTGAAGTAGCAGCCGGCTTAGATCCTATTATCGATATTATCCGTTTTGCATTTAGAATACCGCTTCATAGCTCGTTTGTAGTGCCCGGAAAATTCAATGTATTATGTCTTGGATTACTGATCATAGGTCCGGATTTTCCAAATACCATCAAAACTCTCCATGCAGATTTAGTTTCCTGACCATCAGCTATATCCACTTGCTTAAATCTGTGTAAAAGGGAACCAGAATGTAAAAAAACAATTCAAATAAATTTTTCGTGCAAAACGCTCTTTGAAGAATCAAAAATTCCATCTACCCTTAAAAAAAAATAAAAAAAAGAATATTGATGATGGATTAAAGCCAGAAATTAATTTTGGAACATTTTCTCATATTTTAAAATATTTCAAGGGGTTGTAAGAAATTTCATTTGATTTTAATGAATTTCAAGAGATTTCAAAAGAGTTCAAAAGAGTTGAAGTATTCTCTAGGAATTTAAAAATATTTTTAAGTATTTCAAAGGATATCAAAAGAATTAAAAAGAATTTCAGGATTTTTAATAGTATATTGTGTATCTAGGGCGAAAAGGAAGTTATTATACCGAGGGTGAAGTTTATATCTCACGAGGTATATCCTTTCCCCCTAGGTACACACGATATTTTTTGTCCGACCCCTCCTGAAAATTAATCGAATTAGTTTTTTTTTTATGCCCTCCGTACCCGGGCGTAAAAGTCCACTTTTACGCCTTAAAAGGAGCGTTTTCGGGGGAGGTATGACAAAAAAGATTTTATGAGATCTCAAGTTATTTTGAATTATTTTAAAGAATTTCAGTAAAATCAACAAGATCGAGAAATATAGAATATAAAAAGGATTTAGTTGCTTTACTATTCGCGAGAGAAGATAATCAGTTATAAAAAAAATTCATTGTACAATCGATCCCTCGATGTTTTTCGTTTCTAACGAAAAAAAAAATCCAAGAAATTGACGGAAAGGGTCTGAGAAAATTTAATTAATATTACCGACACGAAGTAACTTAGGTTTGACGTTTAATTTGGATTTTTCTATGCTTTCAGACACTCACTCGACCACGTCCAAAGGAAAGAACTGAGACTCGATCGGAATCAAGAAGTTTTCCACCTGGTGCATTATCCTCGATTCCTCGAGCAGAAGAAAGTTCCTTGCCCCAGGAAGCGAGACTGGAAGAGGAAGATGCATTTTTTGAGAGACCGCCACCTCCACCTCCTCCACCCTTATCTCAGCAATCACACGTCCAGGTAGATTCTACAAAGGATGAAGGAGTTGCCATCGCAGCTGCAGAACTTCAGGAACCTGCACCTGCAACAGAACGTGACACTACAGAAGAGTTATTGAGGTGAGACGCTGGAAATATTGCTTGCCGTTTGTTTACTAGAATAATACTTGAAGCTTTTTCAATCTTTATAAAACTCTCATACTTCAAATTTATTGCGTACTAGAAGAAATTCACCTGGAGTTGCCCAGGATTTTAAGAAATTTTAAGTGACTTTAAGAAATTTCAAGGGATTTTAGAAAAATTTTTAAGTATTTAGAAGAAATTTTAAAAGATTGTAAAAGATTTTAAGAAATATATTTTTTGTGCTTCTATTAAAAAAGTTTTAATTTGCAACCAACAATAATTTTGAAAATAATCAGAAAATTAATAGACACCCCGATTAAATAAATATTTTCTATTTTCAGGTTTTCATTCCAAACAGACGAGAGATCAACAATCGACGGACAAACTAGAAGGCCTCGATCGATTACGAGGGACCATTATACTTCAAGGTCTATATTTAATTTTTATCTGCTTTTATGAAATACTAGAAACTTGCAATTTTGCAAAGCCATTAAAAAAATGTCTCAATTTATTTTAATTTTTAGATCAAGACACGAGTTTGCAGGTTCCGATGTCGAGGTTCAGCCAATCGAAGGCGTCACGCTGAGAAAAGACATAGGCGGAAAAAGAATATCACCAGCCACTATTGACAGAATTTTTGACAATAGTAATCGACGATTATATGGCATGGGAATCGTAGGAAGATTTTTTGGGTAAAAAAATTTTCTTGAAAAGTTCTTTAAAATTTAATTCACTCTATTTAACACGTAAAATGATATTCTCAAAATTAAAGTTAAGATTATAAAAACACATTTTTCATCAGATCTTAATATAATCTAAAAAAAACCAATTTCTTTTCTGTTGTTTTTTAATTTTCTCTTCCTTTAAGCCCTTTCTTTAAAATAGAAAGCACCTTCTCGGAGTTCCTTTCTTCTTTACACAAGTTTCAAGTTTCTCCACCCGGGTCTTTATCCTTTTTGAATAGAATTAAATTTAAATTATTAAAGCTTCTTATGAAGTATTTAGCTAGATCTCAAAAGAATTTAATACAGCTTTTCCAGCAAATGAATTTATAAAATGCAACACTTTTTCGCATCTGCCATGCGTATTGTTCAAAACATATTTATCCAACCTTGCATCATCTTTAATCACCATTTTTAAATGTTAATACGCAGGTCGCGTGCTCGTGAAAAATTGGAACACGCTTCACATGTGCCATTACGTTTAAAAGAGGGAGAATAAAAATGCTCAATTACAAGCAAGTCTTGGAAACCGAAATTTAATGGGAAATGTCATTCTATACTATGTCATTAAAATTTTGAACGAAAGGGCCTCCATAATATCACTGAGACATTTCGAGAATGTCGTTCCGTTCAGAACTCACGAGTGTAATAAAAAAGCGCTCTTATTATACTTCCACTTCTTAGAAATTCGCGTTTATAAACTAAAATTCCTCAAATTCATAGGCACTGGATCCAAGTTCTAATTTTAAAATTTCATTTTATTTTCAATTTCTTCATTTTACTTAACAAACATTATAACTAGATATTTTTTCGTTCTGTAGCACTATTTACTTTTTTAATGGAAATATGCATACAAAGCGAAAAAATGTATAATTTTAATACTTTTTGCGTAAAATGAAGAGATTGATTTTTGAGATTATTAGGTTTTAAATTCCTTGTTTTGAGGACAAAGTATTTAAATAAAATCTTTCTTCGTTCTATAGACATATTCTTGTTTCTAAGAGAAGTAAATATATAGAGCAAGAAAATATATAATTATAATATTTGTCGAGTAAAATGAAGAAATTAAATTTTGAAGTTAGAACATGGTCCAACGCCCTTATTCACTTAAAAGTTTCAGCCAGTAACAAAAAATAAATCGCCAAAAAAGAAGTTCATTTATTCAACATTTGAAAATAAATACATTTTTTTCTTTGTAGGAGATCATTCAGGAAAAGTGTAGCTCATAAACCAGACGTAAGGAAACAACTGGACGACTTTGAGGATCACAGACCATATTTCACATATTGGATCACCACTGTTCAAATTTTAATTTTGATAATTTCACTCGCTTGCTATGGATTTGGTCCAGTTGGAATGGATCTCAGCCAAAAATCAGGATTGGTAAGAATTTTGAACCCACAAAAACTTTGTTTATTTTCTTGGCGTAGATTCAAATTTCTTCTTGAAATAAAATAAAATTATATCTGACATTATAAAAAACCAGTTATTTCATTAAAAATATATTGTAACTTGAAATACATTTTTCATTTAGTTTCTGAGCAAAGAAAAAACTGTTACAAATAAAAACAGAATTGTCAGATCTAGGATCATAAGTCATAAACGTCGTATATCATGGCTTGTGCGTAGGATATAAATGTGCCCTTATAAATAATCATGAGAATTCCACACAGTATTCTCGTTATTCATATACACATCCATCGATTCAATCCATTTCCCCGATTCTGTGCCAATGTACACAATTGCAAAATCACGTTTGTTCTCAAATTAATTTCCATTCATCCTCGTCGGCTCCATGTACAAATAGGTTTGTTGATGCAATTTATTAACGCCAAAGAACAATGAAATAAAATCACATGTTCCAGGACGAAATTACTAGAGTGGTCAGTCACTAGGAAAAAAAGAGGGCTTACGAATTTAATTAATTACGTTAAAATCTCGAATTACTTAACATTCTTAAATAATGATTCCATTTTCTCTTTTTCGGTTTTATAAAAATGTTAATAGTCAACCTTTTAAAGCTGAAAACATTTTTAATTGATATCGATATTTTTATTCGTCAAATCCTTAAAATTCTTTAAAACCACTTAAATTTCTTCAAATCTTTGAAATCCTATGAAATTCTTTAAACGCATTTAGAATTTTTTAAAATTCCCTGTGATGACTGTTTTAAATAGGCATAGTATATATACGTAAATGAAATATAGATAGATATTGTTATTTTGATTTTAATAAAGTCTTTTTAAATTGTAGGTACTTGTAACCAGTCTTTCTCTACAACAAGTCGACTACCAGGAACCAGCGAATTTCTGGATTGGTCCGAGAGCAGCAGATTTAATTCATTTGGGGGCAAAATTTGCTCCTTGTATGCGAAGGGACATCAAAATTCTTAAAGAAATCGACGTTTGGAGAGAAAGAGAAAGAGACACTGCGTGCTGCATCAGAAATGATGATTCTGGATGCGTTCAATCCAGCAAAGCTGACTGTTCAGTGAGTATTTTTATATGTTATCATCTTAACATTCATTCTCTATTTATTGGCTATTATACTCTCGCCCAGATTTATAATATAAATTTGTCTTTTCCAACCCAACTGGTCCGGGGATTGAGATCGACCATGACGGTAATGATCGCTAGATAGTGAAGCTACACAAATCATATTTTACCCTTGTCTTAATCTTTGCATGCCCAATTCTAGATAATAATCATTTATTTATTATTTAAGGATGTTGGGTCAAGGTTCACATCTCAAAATTCGATTTTCTCATTTTACTCAACAAACATTATAATTATATATTTTCTTTCTCTGTAGCGCAATTCACTTTTTAAATAGAAATATGCATATAGAGTAAAAAAGTGTAATTTTAATCCTATTTTTTAAAATGAGGAGAATTAAATTTGAGATTAGATTTCAAATTCTTCGTTTTAATTAAAAAGCATTCAAATAGAATTTTGAAGTCAAAACTTGGTTCTAACATCTTTCAATGTAGTTTAGTAAAGTAGTTCAGTAAATTAATTTATCAAATTGTAAGACACACCGAGGAGTATATAATTTTGAATTTAGATTACGTCCTTTAAAATATAAATATGTAAATTGATTAAATAACAATTTCAGAATAATTTATTTACCCCTCGACAAAAACTGTTTATTATAAAATTATTTGCACAGTATTTTCAAACTTTAGTATTAACTAAGAAAAAATATTATTTAAGTGAGTCAGATTTAATTTCTGACCTCAAAATTTTAATTCTTCATTTTACTCAACAAATAATATAATTAAATATTTTCTCGCTCTGTAGCACTATTCAATTTTTAACCGAAATATCTATAGAAAACGAAAAAATATATAATCTTAATCCTTTTTTTGGAAGATGAAAAGATCGAATTTTTTCGCTCCATAGAGATACTTCTTTTTTCGAAAAGGAAGTCGTCTACAGGGTGAAAAAGTATATAATTCTAATATTTTTAGAGTAAAATGAAGAAATCGAATTTTGAGGGTAGAACTTTGGTTTTACACTCTTAACGATTTTAATTTCTAATTTTACATTTTATTACAATTAGAATACAATATCAACCTGGAAGAAATGGGGACCTGGGGACAATGGACCTGGTGGAAGAATTAGTGGATCAGTTTGTGGTTTAGATCCGAAATTTTGTGATGCTCCAGCAAGTATAGCTCCCTATGAATGGCCAGATGACATAACAAAGTGGCCAATTTGTCGAAAGACGAATCCATTTAGTCAAAGGTTCAGGTAATAATTCATAAAATTTTATGTACAGCTTGGTTTCTTTCTAAATATGGAAATTTTCTTCTTGCAATCTAATATTAATCTTTTTTCAGTGGCAATTTTAATCAAGAAGGCAATAGTAATTTCCCTGTGGGTCGTTACAAAGATAAGATGGCAGAGCACATGGTTTGTGAAGTAATAGGACATCCTTGTTGTATTGGTATCCATGGAATGTGCAGGATCACAACAAAAGAATATTGCGATTTCGTACATGGCTATTTCCATGAGGAAGCTTCTCTCTGCTCCCAAGTTGAATGCCTGCATGATGTCTGTGGAATGATTCCCTTTTTACACCCTGAATGGCCGGATCAGTTTTACAGACTTTTTACTACAACTTTCCTTCATGCTGGGTAAGCAAATTATTATTTTTCTGAATTCTAAATTTGAAGGAAAATATATAAATATAATTTATATCTGACTTATATTTAAAAGGTTTTATGTCTCCATTTCATTAAATATAGATAAGAATTTAAACTGCCAATGTATTAATTAATTCTTAATGTCATATCGAATTTAGGTTAAAAAATTAGATTATTTATTCCTGTTTTCCCTTCTTTTCAGAATTATACATCTCGCAATCACCCTATTTGTTCAGTATTTTCTAATGAGGGATTTGGAAAAATTGACTGGTTCCCTGCGCATAGCTTTGATTTACTTCATTGGAGCGTTGGCTGGAAATTTGGCTAGTGCAATATTCATTCCTTACAGAGCTGAGGTTTGCAAATTATTTGATCTATAAATTTAATATAAATAGCCATATAAATTTTACATTGTGTTGAAATATTAATTGAAGAAGTAAGAACAGTTTTAAACAAAAAAAATTCTCTTTAATTAAAGAAATTCTTTTCGTTTTAGGTGGGACCAGCAGGTGCACATTTTGCTCTTCTAGCAACACAGATCGTTGAGGTTCTCCACTGTTGGCCGATGCTGAAGTATCCAAGAAGAGCCCTTTCCAAACTGATAGCAATACTCGTGGTCCTATTGATGCTGGGTGTTTTGCCTTGGGTAGACAACTACGCTCACCTTTTTGGCTTCATTTTCGGCTTCCTCGCCGCTTATGCCTTCATGCCATTCATCTCCTTCGGTCATTACGACCGTCGACGAAAAGTTCTTCTAATCTGGGTCTGCACAGTCCTTATTGTAGGTCTCTTCACGTTGCTGCTCGCCTTGTTCTACAACATTCCAGTCTACGAGTGCGAAATCTGCAAACTCTTCAACTGTATTCCCTTCACTCGCGATTTCTGTGCCTCGCAGAATATCAATTTCAAAAGGGAGGAACCTGTATGACACACGGGGCCGCGGTTCCCAGTCGAGCGCGAAGTACCGTTCGGCCCCCAAATCAACGCTCGTTTTTACACCCTGGACGAAAAATCGCATCTGGAAATTCTGGCAATGGTCTTTGATCTCTGGCATTTGCACGTAGATAATGTAAATTATGATCGAGGCAGGAAAGCCGTCCGATGAAGTAGAGACTTGCTTCCTCGAATTAGAGGATCGCTATTTTCATAAATCAAGAAAACGACGCCTTTGAATCGCTGGATAACAATCGTCATGGACAAGAGAAGATAAGAAAGTGCGCGGGTTCGATCACAAAAAAAAAGTGACGCAAAAGTTATCCACTTCTATCTTTCTCGCTACTGCCATATAAAATGAACCCTTGTTCGCCGACTGACGGCAAATAGCAATGCCTTAAAATTAAACGATCGCGGCGAATCCCGCGGAAGGGGAATTCCGAGAACTTCATTAGCGAAAGTCAGAGAAAATGTAAATATTAGGTATTCATTAATGAAGAGTCACCGGATCACTTTGATGATCGGAGGCAGTTTCTTAATATTATCCTCGTGAATCTTTTTAAATCCTTCGTCATCGAGATATGTAAGTCCAGAGGTATAGGGAAGGTGGTCCCTTTGCTCGTGTTAATAAATCTAAAGTTGTACATAAAAAGCAAACGAGCAGCTCTTGTTACATAACTTGTGGAAACGACCTTAATAAGATAGTTTTAGGAAACATTTCGAAAGTGTTTGCATTATTTTCTGCGTCTCGCGTTCTAAGAACGATTCAGGCGGCTTCGAAATTTAAGGGTGTTGGGTACAAATTCTAATCTCAAAATTCTATCTTTTCATTTTACTCAACGAGTATTAAAAATAGTTATTTTTTTACTCTGTCGCAATACTCTTTTTAAAATTCCTTAAAATCAGTTGGCAACTCTAATTTCGATTCTAAAGTACAGGCAGCGAATACAAATGTGTCTTCGATATAATCGCTACCCTTTTTTTATGATGGGACAAGTTTGGCTATAGAGCGAAAAAATTCAATCTTTTCATTTTATTTTCGCTCTGGAAACATATTTATATTTAAAAAAAAGAGTTCTACTATAAAAGAAAACATTTTTAATTACAATATATGTTAAGTAAAACGTGGAAATTGAAATTTGAAGTTGGGGCTTCAATCCAACACCCTTAAAGTATACATATATATCTTTTCGATTACTCCAGAAAGTGCGAAACAAAAACGAAACAAAGAAGCAGTGCTTCGAAATGTGAATGCGAGTTGGTGCTAAATCGGGACTCGCCACAACTTTTCATTTTGGAACGAATTTTTTTTATAAAAAGCGCGAGAACAAAAGACACAAATATATCAGAACTCTTAATCAATTTTTCTGCGATTGTATATAATAGACTGTCACGAATGACACGTGGTAGGTCGACTTGTAGGTACCACGCACATACGCAAAGTCGTTTAAGAATTCTAAGACTAAAATTATCATAACGTCGTGAATGTGTATTTTATTATAATGGGTAACGGACAAAGTGGAAACGTACCATTCGTATATCGAATCGTATAGCTAATTAAGTCGTAACATGTGAGGAACGAGTTTATCGAACGTACAAGAGAGAAAAATAATGTGCCACGAAGAGAGATTATGGATTCGTCGGAAAGTCCGATGTTAGCGTTTATACTTATTATAAACATTCGCTGGTAAGTATTATTCTTTGCAAATTTTCGAAAGACATTGAGCACTCCACCTGAGATTTACTCGCTTTGCGGTGCAGCGATCTTGATTAGTTTCGCCCTTCAATCATCGAAACAAGCAGCCTTTCAGGAAAGTATCTCCTGTGAATCAAGACTTTTATGCTTAGAATGAAAGCGATACTAAAACGCAAAATGAAAATGAAAATAAAATATTCAATTTCTCTCTCTCTCTATCTATCTATCTATTTCTCTCTCTCACTCTCTCTCCACGTAAGCAATTTAATAGGATTTGAGTCATTCTTTTTTTAAAGGTATAGCTAGTAAGAAACTGTCGAGCACGCTGCACGTAAATTCTCGAGAAGTTGTATAGATTGGTTCTGAATCTGAGGGAAAAGTATCTTAAGAATGTTCCAGGTATATCTCCTTTACGAATAGATATTATTTAAACTTACAATAATTACTCCTCTTAGTATTTTCAAGTTACCTACCAAATTTTAAAATAATTTGCTACTCTGTTTAAAAAATATTTAAACCTGGAACATCCTTAAGTCTATGTATTAGTTGTCCCATTTTTACCTTATCGGCATTTTTCTCTGCAATGCCATTTCTCCATTTATTGAGATATCCAGTTAAAGATTTCTAAAATTAAAGGAAATACACTAAGGTCCGTTGATCTAGTTCTGAATTTGTATTAAAATAAAAAAAATTTTAAATAGTTCATTTTATAATTGTAAATATTTAAGACCCGATAAACGTACCTTAATGCATTTACTTTAATTTTAGAAATTTTTAACTCGATATCTCCACAAATGTAGAAATGACATTGCACTGAGAAAATGCCGATAAATCGGATAACTGATACGTAGCCTTAAAGTAATTCAACTTTTTTAGAACGTTTAATTTGTTAAATTTGTGTGCCTGACTTGAAATAAATTTTTT
>JAUEJJ010000021.1:3649938-3660165 GCA_032164275.1 Synergus coniferae | reverse complement strand
TACTTTTACGCTGAAAAATTTTCTTAATAATTTCACAATGCTTTTCCATACATTTTTGGTAGCGGAGCCTAACCTTCCTGACAGTTTACCCCCACCACATGGCCCGTGACGTCACATTAGACTTGACAGCTCTATTGGATCATGGACCCCCCCCCGCATGCAGCGCATGCCCAGAGTGTCCACAGTCAAAGATCAAGTCATTCATACATATTTCATAATTCATTTGGCAACAATCGCACAACGAGAATTGGGGCAATGAGTGCTTTTTTAAACAATTATCACAACATGAGTAATTTCAAAATTCAATAGTCTAAATTCAATCAGTGTTATATTAGCAAATGTCTGTTTTAAAATGTGATTATAATTCTTAAGATTCTTAATAAAATAGTGATTTATTTAGTGCAATGGTGACTCCACCAATTCTGATTAATGACGTTATCAGTGATACTAGTATCAATGACAGTCGTGATGAAAGAGAAAGACTTGTCCAGCCTAGAAGTGCTCCTCGAAATAATTTCTTATCATATTCACAAAATAGTGTCAATATCAGATTTCGAGTAAGAGTTGTTGTCTCTTAATATTTCATATAACTTCTCGTCTGCACCTAACCTCTCAAATTTATATTTACATATATCTTTTTGTAACCAAAACAAAAACAATTTTCAGCTGTTTCATCAACTTCTCAATTTTGAAAATTAAATTAAGGACTTTTCAAACACTACAAATTTTTATTTCAATGTTTTTTAATTTTTGAAATAGATCTATGACTAGAGTATAGAATATAGTTACTAATTTTATTCCTTTTTGTGTAAAACAAAGAGTTTTAATCTAAACAATCGAACTCGTTTAACGCAAAAAGTATTAAAATTATTTAATTTTTTAAGTTGTGTAGCGGATAGCATCTTTTTGCCGAAAAATCAAAATCCCAAATGCGAAAAAATACCGGAAAAATAATTCCCGAATAAAAATAATGTTACCGAAAATGTTTATTAATAAAATTTAGATATACTGAAATATACACATTCATATACAACATATTTATATTTATATTCCAAAAAAAGGTTTTTTTGAACATATTTCAAGTGGAATATATCTAACATGTCTTAAAAAATTGTCCACGTGTGTTTGTGTGTGTGATAATCTGAAATATCAAATTTGTGATGAAAAATAAGTTGGGAATTTTCATTTCGAACTTTTTTTCGCAATTTTTCAGTAGTCCCTTGATTAGAATTAGAATCTGGACTTCCCGCACTGATAAATTATACAAATCATGTTTGCTAATTAATTTTAAAATAGAACAAGAGTAAGCAATAAGACATGAGTCACTGATTTTTAAATATTTCCCTGTCTCAGAATGTAAGAGGAAATGTTAGCTATGGCTTCAACAGTATTATGGAAAGTCTTTCTAATCGTCAAATTAGAAGACTTAACACTGGAGAAATACTTCCAGGAGGAACAAATTTCCTTTCCACCAAATATGAGGTATTTACCTACCTGTTATAAAAATAATGATTTATTCTCAGCAAATAATAACTATCACTCTTCTTTAATATTTTAGAGTCTCGACTACGATCCTTGTGAAAATAATTTGCTCTTAGACGAGGAAAGAAATAAGGGATTTAAGTTCATAATTAAAAAGAAATTAGCAAGATGGTTTATCTTCCTCTTCATAGGAATTTTTACAGCCCTGATCGCCTGCTTTGTTGATATTTCGATAGAAGAACTTTCAGGTGTAAAATATCACTTATTACAAACATGTATCCTTTTATGATTATATCAGAGGACAAAAAGGATCAAATTAAGCTTTATCAATAGAATTTTCGGAAAGGTTTTTAATTTGTTTCCATTAAAGAGAAATTCAAAATAATTCAAAAAGAATTCAAGGTGAACTGAAAAGAATTCAAAACAATTCGACATTAAGACGGATTCAAAGATTTTAAAACCTTTTTAAATAATTTCAAGGGATTTTGAAGGATTTCAAAATCTCTTAAGCCATTTTAAAAAAATTCCATAGAAATTAAAAGATTTCACATTTTAAGTGATCTCATTTTAGAAATTTTAAGTGATTTTTAAGAATTTTCAAGGAATTTGAAAATATGACTCGGAATTGTCCTATAATTCCAATGTTAACAGGGTGACAACTTGACCGAGAAATGACCGGGAATTTAATTCAAAACCAGGAGTTTACTTCTGATTGTAGTAAAATTCAAGTTTTTATTCTTTTAATAATTATCTATACTATTTAGAATTAGTTTAGAATGAACCTCATAAATTAAAATAAATCTTTGCGGTCTGTGACAAATATAAATATGTTACTTTTGGCTGAGCGAAAAAATTGAAAAACTTGACCTACATATTTTTTTTTAGTTCGAAATTTATTAATTTTTAATGAAAAATTAAGGTTTTTTTTGGAGAAATAGAAACTTTATCAACCATAAAATTTTAACTATAATCTGACTATACTATTCTTCCTTAAATTCTTTATCATAGATGTGGAAAAGTGTGCGCTAGAAAATTGTCTAATAGTGCCATATTTATTATGGTTAGTTATAAATATAGTAGTGGTCCTAATAGGAGCATTATTAGTGGCCTATGTAGAACCTATCGCAGCCGGAAGTGGCATTCCACAAGTAAAATGTTACTTAAACGGAATCAAAGTTCCGCGAGTTGTGAGAATCAAAACTCTAGCTGTGAAAATTATAGGAGTCATATCAACAGTTGTTGGAGGCCTAGCCGGTGGAAAGGTGCTTCAAAAATTAAATTGCATTCAGTGCTCTCAGATCGAGCTACAAATTTACTCTCTCAACATCCACTATTTTATAAAAAAAAGCAATCTGTTAAATATAATTTGGCAAAATTTTGAAATTATTATTATTGAGAAACAGGCTATTGAACAAATAACGATATGATTAATTTAAAAAGAATTAATTTATTCAAGACACTTGGAAGGCAGGTCTTTACTCCTACAATTAGTGATGCGATTTTAAACTAAAGAACGAACGAACGTGTCAAGAATATCAGATTCATACACCATACACATTTCAATCATGGTTATTGTTTATATGTGATGTGCGCCGAAGAAAGGGGGCTTACTCTGAAAAAATCGATATCAAGGTTTTTACACCATTAAAAAGAGCAACTAAAAAACTATCGAAAGGTGTAAAACTCGATACCGATTTTTTCAGAGTAAGCCTCCTTTCTTCGGCGCACGTCACATATTATGAGATTACGCATAGCTCATGAAGCTTTGTCCCAAACTACTTAGAACGACAGAACACACACGACTTATATCGTATAACATATTTCATTACTGAGAAATGTAGATTATATTTTTGCTCTCTCTCTCTTTCTCTCTCTCTATATATATATATTTTTTTTTTCACATTATATTTAATAAATAACTTTTTTTCGATAAAATAGTAGAACGTGGAGGAGGTAAGTTTCTAGCTGGATCTGAGAGTACTGATTGGATTTATAACTGTTATCCGTTTTGCTTTTTTTTTTTTCAATTATTCAACAAAATTAATTTTCTCAGGAAGGACCAATGATTCACTCTGGAGCAGTCGTTGCTGCTGGAATATCTCAAGGAAAGAGTACGACTTTCAAAAAGGACTTGGGATTCTTCCAGTATTTTAGGGAGGATCATGAAAAAAGAGATTTTGTTTCTGGGGGTGCAGCTTGTGGAGTTGCTGCTGCTTTTGGTGCACCAATCGGTTTGTGCTCTCTCAGTTTCATACATACTTCAGATTCATGCTTCGAAAATTTCAAATCGAGATCCTAAGTCTGAAAGTTTATTTAACTTAACAAAAATTTAGGTGGAGTTCTCTTTAGTATCGAGGAAGGCACTAGTTTTTTTAACCAAAGTTTAACATGGAGGACATTTTTTGCGAGTATGATAACTACCTTCACTCTGAATATCGTTCTGAGTGCTTATCATGGGCATCCTGGTGATCTTTCGTATCCAGGACTGCTAAATTTAGGAAAATTTGAAACTATACATTATCAAGTCTACGAAATTCCACTTTTTATGTTAATGGGAACGATTGGAGGTATTCTGGGAGCACTTTGGAATTACGTAAATTACAAAATATCATGCTTTAGAATGAAATACATAAAACCAAAGTGGTTAAAAGTTCTTGAAGCTCTAGCAGTGACCGTAATTAGCACAACTATGGGTTTTCTAATGATATACTTTATTAACGATTGTCAAACACTTGGCAAGGACCCCACGAAATATCCAATTAAATTGTTTTGTAAGGATGGTCAGTATAATGCCGCTGCGGCCTTGTGGTTCCAAACTCCTGAAAACACGGTTAGGTCCCTTTTCCACGATCCTTCAGGTAAATATAGTTGTTTTTAAGTTTATTCACAGTTACAAGGAATATTTTTTATGTGGCCGCACAGTGGGCTAGAAGCAATGGAAACAATGGAAACCTAGCCAAAAATTGAAAAGTTGTTGAAATTATATAAAGTGTGGAGTTTCAAAGTTTTTTGGATCCCTAATCCATATCCAAAATGACAGATGTCAACTTAAAATTTGTATTGAATTTTTATAAAATTATGCCTATAAGGGTTTTGCGGAACACATAAGAAATATTCCTAGCTGATAGACTTTTCTCTTTATATTATAAAAAGATATCACTGTCGCTGTTCAAGAATCGAAACTTTATAGTCAAAGCTTTCAGGATCCCATAACGATGTAACGCTGATTCTATTCGTTATACTTTACTTTTTCTTGGCTGCTTTCACTTTTGGTCTTTCTATGTCGAGTGGATTATTTATTCCATCGCTTTTAATTGGTGCTGGCTGGGGTAGATTGATTGGTTCTGGACTAACTCATATGTTCCCAACATCTGTGAGTAAATTTATAATTGAAAACTTTAAAAAATTCAATTATTTCAAATTATGATTTATGTTCTTATTAATTTTATTTTCAGAATTTGGATCCTGGAAAATATGCATTGCTCGGTGCCGCTGCACAACTAGGAGGAGTCGTTCGAATGACTATCAGTTTGACAGCAATCCTAATAGAAGCCACTCAGGGAATATCTTTCGGTTTACCAATTATTGTTGTTCTAATAATGGCAAAATGGGTTGCTGACTTTTTCAACGAGGTAAATACAGGGTATTCCAGTTCGAACTGTCCGGACCTATATAGCTGTATAGAAAAAAAAATCGAAACTTCCTTTGGTAAAAATTTGTTGAAGTTTTAGTTTTCGAGTTATGAAATGATTAAGATGGACCAATCAGGGGCGCCACTTGTGTGCGTGAGCCACTGCCTGTATTTGTTCACATACAACTAATTTAATCTTTAAAAAAATGTCAATTCTTTCTCTTTCTCTAAATAAGTAAATAAAAGATTAAAACAGTACATTATCCCGTTTTCTCACAGGGAATTTATGAAATCCACACGCAAATGGCTGGAGTCCCTTTTCTCGCCTGGGAAGCGCCTCCACTATCAAACAATATTTACGCCAATGAAATAATGAGCCACCCAGTTGTCTCTTTCAAAACATTAGAAAACGTGGGCCACATCGTCGAAGTTTTAAAGTGCGTTACCTTTAACGGATTTCCTGTCGTGGATCCGCCAACCGGAGACCAGGTTTTAAAACTAAAATATTAGTCAATCCTTTAGTATAGTTTGAAACAATTTTGAAACTTTGTTTTGCATTTCAGGACGAAATCAGCTGCTATGGCCGTTTTCGTGGGCTGATTTTGAGATCGCAGTTGATAGTTATTTTGCAAAATAAAATTTTTATTCAATCCTGGGAGAATTCCTGGGAGGATAGTGTAGACATTACGACATTCCGCAATGCTTATCCCAGATACCCAACCATTGAAGAAGTTCATATCACTGACGACGAAAAGACTCACATGGTAGACTTGAGGCCTTACATGAATCCCTCTCCCTACACTTTACAACACGTAAGTTTCTAATTTTATTATTTATTGTCGATAAAAAAGAAAACACCTTGTTTCGTTATAATGTTCGAATTTTATTTAATTAAGTAACAAGAAAGTTTTTTCAATTAAACTTCCAATATACAATATACATATAAAAATTAAACATTTGAAACAAGTTCAGTATATAGTTCAAATATCAGTGCAATGACATTTACATCTACAACTGATTTATGATTTAAAATTACCTAAGCAGTTGTAATTAAATTGTAATTTTATTATTACAATTCATTATTCAAATTTGATTTGTCATCTTAATTAAATAATAGGCATCTAAAATTTGTAATTTTTACTTTTCAGTCTGCTACGCTGCCACGCGCTTTTAGACTTTTTAGAGCATTGGGTCTTCGACATTTACCTGTTTTAAGCGATACAAACGAGGTAATTTAACTTTTTATTTACTATACTGGAGTCTCGATTTCAGTAGTCTCCATATAGTCTTTCTCTTAGAATTTCCACCGGTCCGTATTCAATGATGAAGGGGGTCCAAATCCAATGAGATCAAAAAAAAGGTGTTGCGAACTTGGCGAAATTATGTAGTACTGCAGTCACAAAGCGGGCAATACTTTAAAAAAATTCGCAATACTCTATTTTCGAGCAGAAACTTGCGAGTTTTTTTCTTAAATTTACATAAGTAGATATTTTAAAATTTGCCTTGAAGTGCCAATTATCATATTAGAAAGACAAAATTGAAAAATTTTTGAAATATATTTACTCGGCGTACTTGGGACAAAAGCTAAACAGAAATGTTTCATACAGGCTTGACAGTTTACGCTGTGGAGATTTTTGGTAGCGCGTCAAGGTCATACCGAGTAAAAGACTAAATCGAGACTGCAGTGTAATTTGTTGAATTTCGGTCTATGCCAAAATGACTATGCCTTCAAATAAAATTATAAATATTTGAAACTTTCAGGTTGTGGGTATGATAACTCGAAAGGATGTGGCCAGGTACAGAATATGGAGACATCTAGGAAAAATGGGATTGACCGAGCTCTTAATAACTGACAAAGAGCCTTCTTAAAAAAGAAACAAATTTCTATATTTAAATCAAACTTGACAAGGAAGTTTTCAGTCTTCCATGTTTTTTATACAACTATCTATATTACAGATGTCTTATTTTATACTGAAATAAGTATTAATCTTTACATATTAATTCTATTACAGTAAGTTTTTATGAAAAATAAGTTTGTATGTACAAAATAAGATTCTTTAAAATAATTGCAGGACAACCAATAAAAGTATTATACCTGTTATTATACATATTATTATTATTATTATTATACTTGACAAAAACTGAATTTAATTATTTATGAAGAGTTGCCAACCGAGCCAAGACCATAATTTGAAAAATAGGTAGACAGGATATATGACTAAGAATAATAAAAAATAGTATTCATAAGATGTAAAGCTCGTTGCTTCCATCGTTGCGAAAATTCTTTGGTTGATTGTCCACGGAAATCTGAAATCAGAAGAAAAAGTTTGATATCTCTTGAATTTTTTCTCTTTTTAATATTTGAAGTTTTGTATGACATATAACATTAAATGATTTTCGTGAATTCAAAAAAATTATTATATATACGTATCTATTAGGGTGACTTTTTTTTTCAAGTTTATTTTGCCACCCCTAAAAATTTCTTCTTCTGGTGAGAAAATTACCTCCGATTTTTTTCAGAATTAAAAAAAAACATATTTAGAGGTCGCCCAGGGCCATTTTAGAACAAAATAATCATTTTCAATGAAATTGATGTTATTTATCAATTAATTTATTTTGACAAAAGAAAAGTAGCCGAGTAGTTTGATAAATGTTTTTCATACTATTTGAAGGCCATTTAGCAAAAAATGGTCATTAAAACAATTTTTTTTTAATGACCATATAACCAAAAATAACTACCATGAAATTTTTAGAGTCCTCTAAATATTTTTTTTAATTCTACAAAAAAAGTCAGAGGTAATTTTCTCATCAAAAGGAACAATTTGTAGGAGAACCACATCACATTGAATTAAAAAAAAAGCAAAAAAATCACCCTAATACCTATATATATAAAACAAAAAAATGAAGGGTGCATTTTTTGTTGAAATGTATAAATTTAAGGAGCAGAGCATTTGAAAGTTATTTTTATTTTGAATTGTCACCCGACATATATGCAAAATGTACAGCTGTATACATGTTTATAGTGTACACATAATTACATATTCTATACGACTACACGGAAGGAGGGAATTGGTGAGAAATATCGCATCGTTGCCGATTAATTGCGCATTGCTATTTTCGGACTGAATCACCTTGAGCCATGGTACGTGTAGACGGAAGAAGTCGCTGTCTCTTTTTAATCTTTAATAAAATAAGACTCGACTTTAAAAGCGATATGAAGCCAAGTCAGTGAAAAAAGTGCGATTAAAAGTCTTACAATTTCTTCCCAAGAATTGTGACAAAATCTTCTGCATTCTGAAAATATTCAACTTGTGAGATCGAGATTTCAAAGTGACGTAGTTTCAAGACCGGTAACTTGACTTTACTCCCCTTCAAGTCTCACATATTATCGACATTTTCCATATCATGAGAATCTACATACGAGTCAAAATTTCTTCCAACGGAAATTTTGGAATCTTCAAGAATGAATGAAGTGAAGAAGAATTTTAAAAGGTCATAAGTCATAAAAATTCGTAGGTCTCTAAAAAGGAATTTAAAAGGATGTCCAATGGGGAGAAGAACCCCACCATTAAAAAGTGGAGAAGAAATTCTTCAAAATCAAAGAGTAAATCGGAATCGTCGGAAGAGAGGAAATTAATTCGAAGGCCTTTGCCGAGACCTCATGAAACTGAAGAAGAGGCGACAATTCGCAGATTTCACGATGCTCAAAGAATGGCGAGATTTCGAGCGAGGAGAAAAAAGGCACTCGAGGAAATGAAAGCTCTTGAAGTGGCGAGATTAGCAGAGATAACTCTGATATCAGAGCTAAGGAAAAGAAATATTTTGTTTCGAGTCACGAATCCTGTTAATAAGTCTTCAATTACGGAGAACTTTTCAAATGATACTGATTATCAGCATCAAAATGATTCTGAAGATATGATAATGACTTCTGTTTCTGACCCTGCTAATGGCGAGAGTAAATACTCACAGTTGCTTAATTTAATTGAAGATATTGGAAGAGATGTTCGTTTGACTTATGCTGGAAGCAGAACTTCTATTGAAAGATTAAAGACTGGAATTATGCAAGCGAGATTGATAGTTAGAGACTGTCTTTTAGAAACCGAAGTGAATTTGAGATCTTAGTGGTTTAGACACTTAAGTTATTTTGAAAAAAAAAAAAAAAACTGGAATGGCCGCTCAAATCTAAAAAAAATTAAGGTTTAAACATTTTTCTCTCGATCATTTCAAACTTAAAATTTATACTATCGACATATAACTTTTTTTTTCATAAAATTTTTGAAATTAAATTATATTAATGTACAATTACGAATTAGGAGATTTGTAGTAGGAATTAAAATTTTTAATTCAAAACGATTTAAAAAATACAATCAAAATAGAATTCTTATAGAATTTCAATTTTGGAACATTTGGAATTAAAAGTTTTGCAATATCACAAGTGTTAGCTATTTTGTTACATTTCACAAAAATAATTGAATATATGCCGTTAAGTTATTTTACTTTAATAAATTTCTATAAACACAGTTATAAAGAAATACAGAATTTTTAAAATACAATAATATTCACTTTTCTATTTCATTATCAATTTTTGTCTTTTCCCATCAACAGAAAATATCTTTTTCACTTTTTTTTTTTTTTCTTTATCTTTTTCACATATATTTATTTATATACTCTGCGCGTTACGCGCGCCAACCCCTACTTTATATTATCTTGCTATTTTGTTTTTACTTTAAATATAGGTATGTACCTGAATTAAATCTTAGTTGTGCAGTTGTTTTTAAGAGATGGCACAACTGTCGCTACCGCACCTGTTATTCCGCCAATAGTGGCGGCTGTCAGCGGCTGTAGACTTCGCAATGAAGCCTTTCGCTCCAATGCTCTGCAGACAAGGCACTAACCAGCCAGAAGTGCCTGAAAATAATAATACTAAACTCAATAGTTGTCTTTTTTTATATAAATATTTTTTATGTAATTTTTTTTACCCCAGCTGGACATGAGAGAAGCAGCTGTCGTGCCCGGTGCCAGCCTCGCATCAGGGTTGGGTAGATTAGGAATTTGTTGTCGTAGGAGAAATGAATTTTGTTGCAGCAATCGAAATTGTCCGGGCAAAACTAGTT